>VZRZ01002429.1:265418-281075 GCA_013398175.1 Climacteris rufus | reverse complement strand
AGTTCACACCCCCCCCCCCCAAAAAAAAAAAAAACAAAACAGCTGAAGTGGGTGACTTTAAAGGATGTTTATTTTTTTCCCCACATATGCCAAATGGCAGTGGTTTTGTTGGAAAGATTTTACACAGGCAGAAAATATCTTTGTGAGTACTTTGAGGAAGTTTTTCAAGTCAGTAACTCTGCAACCATGAAGCTGGCTTCGTGACTCAGATTGTGCATGTACTGTGTGCTCCAGGTGTTGTCACCTTCTGCCTACCCAAGCTCTTGAGATGCAAAACCAAAAGACTTCATTTGCCTTGGCAATCCTGAGCCCTAAGTGGTGATATGAGTTTATGTATTAGTGGATTGGATAAAACTCCAGAGAGGTGACATCTCTGTTTATTAACAGATGGCTTCTTGGTTTGACATTTAACTGGGGGAAGATCTGCAAGCATTTCACAGTCCATTGTGCATTTAATTCAGTGTTGGGTAGCATTGATGAAAATGCAGGGCAATATCCTTTTGGCTTTTTAAAAATTATTTGATTGAGGGTTTTTTCTTTGGTTTTGGATTTTGTTTGGGGTTTTTTGAGACTGTCATCTAGAGTTTAGGGTCAGAGGAGCTGTCAAGTCCCACAATTGTTTTAACATCTCACTTGGCTATTGCTCATGGGCCAAACAAATTCTTGGGCTAAAGCATATCTTGTCTTGAAAATACTGAGAACAAAAGAATCCATCTTTAAGAATGTTGTTCCTATTTGGTTTTGGCTGCTCAGAATTTCATCTTGTTTCTAACATGAGCTTTCCTTGCTTTTTGAATTGCATCTCTTCATCCCTTGTAAGTTTTCTTGTGGCTGTATTAAAAAGGGGTTTTTTACTGATAATTTTTTTCCCTTAAAGATGATCAAGTAAGCTGTCAGTTGTCTGAGTGGCTTATCAGAAGGACTGAATCTTTAAATTTGATTATACATAATGCTGCTTTTTCTCCCCTCTAGATGCTAATTGCTTTTGCAGCTCTACTCTGCATGTTCTGTAATTTTCAACACATCTATTTTTGAGCATCAACCGCGGAACTGGGCACAGTATTTCAGTGTCACTCTTTACCATTGCATGCCCCACGCTACCCCATTCACTCTCATTTCTTTGCACCCAGGAGCCACATTAGCCCTTCTAATAACAAGAGAAGCTCTGAGTGTGAGGCTGTGTTGACCTCATTCCTTTTGCTTTCCTTGCTTCTTGAGGTCACGGTCCTCTGATTTGCAAACTTTACTTGCATCTCTTGTTACTCAATATATATATATATACATATATATCTGCATTCAGACATCTTAAGACTGTTTTGGTTGGAATGAGCACAACTTGACAAGAAATTGTGTTAACTCTGTGATTTGCTTTCTGTTTTTATTTATCATGCTACTAAACCATGTAATCTGGTTTTACTGTCAAGGACTTGCTTATTTCCAGGTAGCTAATAAAACACTTAAGTAATGTAGAGCATAATTCCAGTAATTTTGGACTGTAAATGAAGCATTACAATTGTGTGGTGATGTTACTCACTAATGACAGCTTGTTTGAGATCTTTCAGTGAACTAATTTGCACCTATTTGACCTATGTGTTTGATACCCTGTTTTAAAAATCCCAGTGATTTTGGTCTGTGTTGCCTATGTCACATCTTTAAGCCTTCAGTTGCTGTATGTGATGCAAAATCAATAGATTTCACCTTCCTTACTCTTACCCCTTCTGCATTTTTAAAGATGAAAATGAGGAACTTTCTACAATGTCATGAGTTGCCAGCTCCAAAATGATTCCTTGCTTGGGATGCCCACAGACTCCCTGAGCAAGCTCTTTATCTTTGACTGTGCATATTGCCTAGTCCCTTGTCTTATGTGTTCTCTGAAGCACCTCTTCTTTGTCTCTTCCACCAGGAGCAAGTACACATCAAAGGGCACTTCATCCTGGAAGCTATTTGCACAGAAGCCTGAGCCTCAAGGAGTCCCTTTCACTAGCAACAGTTGTGCTGCTCAGGTGGGCTAAAAACTCATTTGGACTGAGGGTTTTTTTTAACCTCCATTTTTTCTTCCAAAGTGTCATGTTGCTTGCTTGAGAAGGAGTTCTTGTGTAAAGGACTGCAGTGCAGTTGGCTTGGTGCACTGAAATGAGATGGCTGTATGGGGTTTATATGCTTTGAGTTTAGATTGAAATATTGCAGCCTCAAATTTAGTGTGATAATCTGGCATGAAAATGTATTTACTTTGTAATTGTCCTGGATACTGTCTGATTCAATAGTGATTTTTATGTGTAGGTTTGCATTTCCTGGACCTGTAGTGTAACAGGACATTAAGCAGCTTGTACATGTGAATCATCTCCAAGTTAACTTAGTTATCAAAACATAGTATCTCAATTGCTCAGAGTAACACTTTCCACTTCACTTTTGCAATGTGTTGCTTGTTGTCACTGTTCAAGTTATTAATGCCTATTTACTTTTCCCAGTTGTAGCAATTAGTTATTCTCTTTTAATTTTGATCTCGGTGCCAGTAAAATGAGTAAATATAAACAGCATTCTTGAAACTAAACTCTTAATGCTATTTTCTTCTACTGATAATTTGAAGAGGCAGACTGTGTTCTGTGTTGTCTGTGGCTTAATTAATCTACTTGAATTATACTTGAACAGGAACTCTGGTATCAGAAGAGGGTTTAGCAACCTTGGAAGTTAGGAGCTTTTGAATGAGGCAGCACTGAAGAGTTGCTTTGTTGTTAGCTTGTTGGGAAAAGAAGTTATTTGTGAACTCATGGCCAGAAATGGCTACGTACTTGCTTCCTTTCCCTCCCTCTGCCAGACTTCTATATTTTCTGAGACCTTTCACGTGTGATAACTTGGCATGGTTAGACAGGTCTCTGTCCCAAAGTGAGATGCTCTCACACTGTGCTAATAATTCAGTGGCATCAGTCAGAAGAAACAGGCATATTTAGTGGAATACCAGAAGTTTGGGATGCTTTTTGTGTAGGTTTGATGTCCAGAGTGCCATCTGTGCAATCCATTGTATGCAGTAGGTTTGTTGGCTGGGGACTTCATCATGGTGGCTTTGTTTTTGTCTTTAGCAAGTAATTGAATTTATCTCTGATTTTGTGGTGGTTTTTGTGTTGTTTTGGTTGGGGGCAGGGGGTGTTGGTTTTGTTGATTTTTTTTTTTTTAATTGCCTCTCTTTGGGGAATTTTGGGAAATCTGTAGACGAAAAGTACATTTTGATGGTACTTTTGTCAAGTGTAAGTAGGGCAAATAGGTGCTGCAGCATTTCTTCTTGACTAGAAAGGGTGGAAACCTGCTAATTCTCTTAAGTTATCCCATGTTGCATCCCCAAAAGTCCCTATGCAAAAGCAGACTTTGCATCCCCAGATTTCATGGCTTGAGCAAAGCCTCCTACAAAGCACTTTCATGTCACGCTCTCTGTACCCATGAGATGACGTGGCACAGGAGGGAGCGTTTTTGTTCCCAGTGGGTTAGCAGCAGGCACAGACCATCACTCAATGATATGAAATCTTTAGTGGCAGCTCTGCTGTACGTAGTTCCTTCCATCCCTGGCCAGTACCTGTTTGGTTGTGCTACCAGGACTGTTTTGTGGAGCTGCGCTGTGGACTGGACAGGAGAGCTGATCTAGCATTAGACTATATTTTATGCAGTTGCTATGTGGTTTTGAAAAAAAAGTATTTAGAAATTTCCATTCATCTCTGCTGTGTTTCATAGCAAGGCACAGCAAACACACGGTAATTTGCAATGTTGGACTGAGAAATTGGAAGGCAACCCCCACGCCCCACCCAATCTAAAAAAAAAAAAGAAAAAAGTATTCAAGACCTGCTTAAAGTAATTTTGTTGCCAAGTTCTTTGTGTTATCGAGCCCCGCCTGTGTCTGTAGCTCTCTTCCCTTCCTGCTGGTCCCATCTTGGGTGGCCCTATTAGTCAGGGAAGAAGAGGCTTTTGCAAACAGAGTTAGGGTGTTGAGTTTGCATTTTCAATAGCAGCCATGCTCCTGTGTAGCTGTTCTTTCATTTGGAATAATATGAGGTGGCTTTAAGCTAAATACAGTCATTTTACATAGATCTGGCTAATGCCTTTATTCTCTCTGGGTGCTCTAAATATCATGTCCATGTGCACTTTGTGAGGGAGGTTTTGTGGTAACTGTTGGTTTTCTTTCTCAGCTGATGACCTCCAGTGCACTGCTAGCACTCTCCTGTAGCATTAACCATGCACAGTTACTTCCTTTTCCCTCTTACCTCACTTTAAAAGATTTTGTTCTTGAATCTTGTAAATGGGGTGATAATTTCAAAGCAAACAGCTTCCAGTCCCTTCTTGCCAACTTTTGCCCACAAGGTATGCAAAGTAAACAGAGCAGTTAGGAAATTACTTATGTACTTTGCCTCCTAGTGAAAGGCATCCCAGGATGGTTCCTAGTCCTTTAAGTAATGAATAAAGGGAGAGATGGAGGACTGGTATGCTCGAGTTGCATTTTAATGTATGGAGCCATTGCACAGATCATTCATATTTTACAGGCTTTATGAAAACCTTGTGAAATGTGAGGCTTTAAAAAATCTCTACTATTCGTATATTGAACATAAAAGTGTTTTATTGCTTGCAGCAGAGAAAGAAAACCAAAATACCTAGGATGAGCTAAAAGAAATACAGATAATTTTCTTCACGTGTTAAAAACATAAGGAGTTCCCAGTGCTACCATGACGTTTATAGGTTCAGTTTGGACACTGTGAGTCTGGATGCTGTAATGGTGGGTATGCAGCAGTTACAGGGTACAATACCTATAACAGATACACAGATGCCATAATTTACTAAAAGGAGACAAGTCTAGACAACTGTTAAAAAATGTGACTTTGAAAAAGTTGACAAAGAAATGGTTAATGCCTAATATATTTAGCTCCAGCCTAGGTATTGAACAGTCTTTACTAATTGAACAATAGGAAAATTTGTTAAATGCGAAAACTAGACTTAAGGTTATTAACCCTGAGGCTTAGCTACAAGGTGATGGTGGGACTGTAAAGGGGAATAACCATTATGTGATCTCGTCCAAATGAGATAGGGCAGGTCCCGAGAGCACAAGGCCTGCAGGAATTCAGATCAAGAGTCGAGTTATAATCTGAGGCCATGAGCACAAACAGAGCTTCAATTTAAAGCTCATGTATGTGGCAGCACAAGTAGGAAGCTAGAGCCCTCCTGGTCCCAAAATAAGATCTTTCATTATCAATTTTATTCCCTTGGCATGCCTCAAAGGGCAGTATCATAATAACCCATAGTGTTGCTCCTTCACACATTTCTATTCACTTCATAAAAGTAGCTCTATGCATGGAGTGTGCTCTATTCCTTTTCAGAAACAGGATCTCCATTATAAAAGAAATATATGAAACTGAATGTATTATATACAATATGTATAATATATTTTATAGTTACAATTTATGTGTTTTATGTGAAATTTGCTGAAGATTTTTTTTTCGTAGAAATTCCTTAAGTACCATAAACATTAATTCAAAACACCTGAAAGAATGTAATGTCTGTCTTCTGGAGTATTTCATTTGTACTTGTGCCAAAAGCAAAGCAGCAAACGTGGCTGCAAGGGCCTAGTTTGGCTGTACTTGTAGTCCTTAGAATGCATAAGAAGATTTTTTTTTTTAATACAGATTTAATGCTAAGCTTTTATATTTACTGGAGATAGAGGAAATACTACCATTTGAGTAACTTTTTTTAGTCATTTATTTATATCTTAGCCACAAGGTAAGGATGACGTGTTCTTAGAATAATTTCTTTTTCAATAGCTGTGCTTCAATACAGCATGAGTTCAACTGTCCCAAACCACACAATTTTTTAAATCTTTAGTTCAAACAAACCTTACCTCAATTGACATATATCTCTTTCTTTTCCTGAGTGAAATTGTGAATATCCTCTTTACAAACCAAAGAGAGAGAACGGGTTGAATTAGCTTTTGTTTTCTGTCCCTCCAAAGCAGCCACTGCTTTATAAGATTTGATTCATCATCTGCTTTTGACCTGTGAAACCTTAATGAGGTTAAAGCTGTCCAGGTAAATACAATTACAAATGTGATGCAAATTGGACCAAAGCCAGGAGATTGTCAGCCTATAAGCTTTGTGTATGAACTACAAATCATCAGAGTAACCTTCTCTTCAGTACATTCCCATTCTTTGCCCATCCCCTGGGGAAGAAAGGCAGCAGTAGTCAGTGGGACAGACTGTACCCTCCTGGCTCTACTTGGCGCAAAGATCAGCAAACCAGATAGGAGTCCAGATTTTTTATTTTTTGTCATTGAGTGGCTGTTTGAATGGCTTTCCTCTTGCTCCATGGGCAGACAGAAGGCATTGTCTTATCCACTTCTCTGTCACAGTTACAATAGCCTTTTTTTTCCTTCAGCTTGTGCATGTTAAGTGTAATGGGGATAGTATAGTTTTCATCCTTTCATCTGGAGAAACCTGGCAACAGATTGCTGAGTGATGGGAAGGGACTAATGGGAGCAGTCCTTGCAGTAGCTTCGTATTATTTGGCTGTTTGAAGCAGAGGTAAAAAACCTTGGTGTGATCTAAGTTAGGTTTTATATTTTTGGTGTAAAAGTTTGAGAATACTGGAATATTTTTCTCGTTTCTAAATTAACTATAAATATCTATGGTCTTCTTAAATAAGATTAACCTGTGTACTTCAAACTGAATAGCAGATTACAAGAAAATCAGATTGCTTTATTCAAGTGAGCAGTTGGCAAACTCAAAACATTCAGAAAAGGTGAATTAACTGAAGGTGTGGAGATGGAGTACACCAAACCTCAAGCTACCTGCAGGCAAGAGGTACTCTTGAGAGAGAAATTGACTTCTCCTCTGTGAAGATGGAGAAAGCATCATGCTGAGTCATCTTCCCACTTGGGAGTTGTTCTTCAATGGAGATGTCTATCTTTAGATCATTTTCAGAAAATGAGGTGGCTACCATTTTACTGGAGAGCAAAGTGAAGGATGGGTCTGTACTTACTTGTCCAGGATCAGAACTGCAGGTTTATTCCCCAGGCCTGCATATCCAGGAGTGCAAATCATATGTCCAAAGGACTTTGTTCAGAGTCTCCAGGTCTCCTACTGGCTGAAGAGTGACCCTCAGGTGGTGTTTTGGATCTATTTTGTACGTAAATTGTATAAATCAACTAATGAGATCACACGGATGTTATACAGAGTACATATTTATACAAGAAAATAGAACTGTGAATCTGTACTACTGGGTCCAGTTAAAATAAAGTATTACTACATCAGTCATGAGCAGAGACGTGAAGGAAATCCTTTGCTGGCATTTCGAGGGAATGCTGCAAATGCTTCACTGTTGTGGGAGTGCAAAATCATTCCTCCCTCCTAGAGAGGATCCAAATGCTTTTAATATTGACCTGGAGCTTAAAAAAGCCCCAACAACTAAGTGTACAGCTTGAATCCTATTACTGTATTGAATAGCTATTAATATGGCTGCTGTGGGAGATGGGGCAGGAGGGGAAGCATGGCTGCCTATAGCTGCAAACATAATAGCTTCTAAAGTTTTAAAATGCTCCTTCTGCCTCCTCCCACGTCCATGCTACCTGCCATGGTATGTTTGTATTTTGTATGTTGATTTGGGAAAAGATTTGATTTGACACTACGGCACAGCTTGAGGAACTGGCTGTGCAGAATATTAATATCTGATCTTCTTTCATTAATATCAATTTCAGGCCTGCATTCCAGAGGGGGATAATATTAAGCTGCTTTTAACCACAGCAATATTGTCCAGATTCCTAAACAAAATGCACCAGCTGGTTTGCACAAAATTTTACAGTGCAGGAGACAAGAAACAGGCTTCCTCACAGAAAGGGAGCGTGGCAGTGTAAGTCCTGGAAGCATGGGGATGTTTCAAGCATTGGGCTGGATGTCTTGCTTTCACAGAGAGGACTGGCAAAGGCGCCACTGAAAACCAGAGGGACGTCTAGTCTTGGCTGTGCACTCGCCTTGGTTTGCGATGTTGCTGCTCACCTCAGGGTCTTTGCTCTGATCCCACCTTGGCTCTCTTTTTGACTTGTGTTTCTCTCTTGTTGCAAGTGACAAGCTTTCAGGCAGGCTGGGTTTCTGGGTTCGTTTGTGGCCATCCACTCCACTCCCTGCATCCATCTAAAGCAGAAGTGGTTGTGCAGGCACTTGCTGGAAGTTGGATGAACCATTGCAATGCCTGATCTCCTGTGAAACTACCAAATGAGGTCATTAGACATTATTTTTTTTAAAATTTTTTTTATTTACAATTCAGATATTCAGCCTTGGAAGAAGTGAATGAACCATAGCTTCCTTTCTTTCTCCACTCTTTCCACCACATAAAATGGCATAATTAAATAGCAGCTATATTGTTTTACAAATGCCTCTATGCGTGAAATTAGTGTGCTTCCAAAAAAAAGCCCTAAAACTGAAAGCCTCTGCAGTGTTTGTTACAGTAAGTTAGGCCTGTGACATTCTATCCTCTGAGAAATATTCCTGCACAGGATCTAGTTATCCAGTTCATCAACATGCATAATTTCTTCCACTACTCCTAGCTTTGCATCAAGATTGTATTTTGTGAAGATGTCTGCAAAGGAGTTTTATGTATGGAGCTGTATGAAAAGAAAAGGTTAAAAATTGTTGTTGCAGCAGCCGTGAAAAGCTATAGCATAAACGTTCACTGCTTTAAAATATGAAAAAAATGGTGTCTTTTAAATATCAAAGGGATTAGTATTAATCCAGGACTTGTGATTTTCTTAAATCATGTTATTTGCATAATAATACTCACCACCTGCTATATCTTCAAAGCGCTTTTCAGACATTAACTAATTGATCTTTGCAACACCCCTGTGATGTAAAGACCTGTTATTATCCCCAGTCTGCAGATGTGGAAACCAAGACCCAGAATAGTTGAAGGAACTTGTTGGGCACAGGGCTGAGACAGTGACATTGTGAGTGCTGGGTCTCTATTGTCCTGTCTTCCGGGAGTTCCCACTTGCAGCACTTCCAGGGGCAGCCACAATTTCTTCTTGCCTGCCTTTATTTAAGAACAAAAAGGAACTGATTTATTTCTTTGTGTCTTTGGAGGGATGCTGTTGGGGGATGTTTGTTTTGAGGGTGTTCTGCTGAATGATTTTGCTCTTGTTTTTACTTGCCTTATAGTGAAAGACAGATAAGACAAAAAGTCTTCTTATAACTTCTTATTCTCTGTGTGCACCACAGTGATCATTTCTCAAAGTGCTTTCAAGCACCTTTTTCTTTTTTCAGGGCTCGGTATGGTCTTCCTAAAACACAAGAAGTTTCACCTCAATATGAGAAAAGAGAACATAAAGAGCTTCTTTGCATTGAGGGTGGCAGAGGAACAGGCTGCCCAGGCAGGTTGTGGAGTCTCCCTCTCAGGAGACATTCAAAACCCACCTGCACATGTTCATGTGTAACTGCTTCTGGTGACCCTGCCTTGGCAGGGATTGAACTAGATGATCTCCAGAGGTCCCTTCCAATGCTAACAATTCTGTGATTCCTATTAGTATTTTTTTGGTCAAAACGCTTTTGCCTCTTCTTGTCAGAGTAAGAAATTACTAAAATGAGAAGTGACAGGATGAGTTACTCATCATTATAAAGTTTAAATACCTATTTCCATCCTGTGCTGGCAGTGAGCAGCCATGCCCAGGTGCCTGCCAGAAGAGCAGCTGGTGTCTGTGATCAAGGGCTGCTTCAGCAGTGGAAGGCTGGGGTGGTGCTGCTATTTGGAGCCTCAGAGTGTTCCTTCACCATGAGTCTGGGGAGGCCATGGGGATGCATTGTACCAGCCCTCAACTGTGTGGGTGACATGTGGGTTCCTCCCACCTCCACCACAGCTGCCCTTTGGAGCAGAGCTCATAAAATGCCAGGTAGACCTTGGTAAGTGTTGTGTACCTGGAGCAAAAATGAGGCAGAAATGGAGGATAGATAGGTGTCACACACCTCAGTCAAAGAAGAGATATTAAAAGCACTTTCATGGGTAATAATCTGAGGGAGAGTTTAAAATGGGGTATTAAAAAAATATATTACAGTCCCTTTAATCTGGCAGTGTCACTTCAACACTTAGTGCAAGGGCTTAACATTAAAGTGAATGGATTTGTTTTTACAGATGTTTCAGCAACATTATCTCCAAGCAGGGAAGTAAATCTTGGTGATGGAGCACTTGGAGTCCATCAGCTCAGGTTCAGACCAAACCATAGGAAAAACCAGTGTCACGCGAGATCCCAGGAGATGGTTTTGGATAACCTATGCCTTCCCAAAAGCAGTGTCTATGCCCTCACAAGGCCTGCAGTGGTGACAAAGGGGCAGATTACTTCAACAAGTTAGGGACATACCTATACGTATTTGCTTTAGTTATTTGGCCAAACAGGGAGCCAGGGGAGGTGAGGAGGTGGAGCACAAATCACTCTGAAGTCTGTTGTACTACAGCTGGGACAGATGGGCTGTATTCTCTCTTTAGGGCACAAATTACAAGGTTTCCAGACCCTCACATGCTAGTGGATTTTTGGTTTCTTTTCACTCCCTGGAACACCATTTCATCCACCCGTGTTGATTCAGGACAGAAAGGGATCCAGCTTCAGGTGACTGTGTTGCTTGTCCCATGAGGTGCTCCCTCCATGATTTGTGTCACCTTCAGGTGAAAGGGATGAAACTGAAGAGTCCTTTATAAAACACTGATCTCAGAGGGAAGGGCAGCTCACGAGAGGAGGAAGAGTGGACAAAGCTCAGGTCATGCTTCAAGTGATGCTTGATGGCAGCTGAAGTACTCCAGTGCCCATTAATCTTCTAATCATGGAGAGAAGCTGGATAAAAGGTGGATCACTTAGCAGGGCTGGAAGCATGGGGCAGAGCACAGGGGGTGACACAAGCTGGTTGGGGCCTGGGGTTGAATTCAGCTTGTGGGAGGCATTGTGTCAGCCCTGTATGCTCCTCTGGCAGGGACACTTTAGTGCTTGGGAGAAGGGTTTGACTGTGGTGTGCCCAGTGCTCCCAGCAGCTACAGTGGTGCCACTCTGCCTCCTTCCCTGACAGAGGACAGGTCAGGCTTCACTCCAATGGGAGCCAGCAGCACAAGAGTCTCAAGGGTAAATTAGCATGCTCACAAACTATATCAGAACTCTCATTTTTTGTGGCTGGGGAGAGGAGCTTGCACAGTCACCTCAGTCATGGCTGTTGTCCTTGGGCAGTTGCTAGGGCTGGTGGCAAAGAAGTTGAGCTTCCCCTCATCTTGCTTGGCAAGTGCTTTTTGGCCATTGGATCATGTCAGAATTACAACATGGACAGTGATGCCCTGGCTTCTGAAATGCCAGATGGAGCTATGTCCTCTGTCTCCTGAATTTTCTTTGGTTTTGATCTTAAACTACTGGAAAGTGAGGTTTTGTTATTCCATAGATGGTAGATGTACCAAAAGGAGTCTGTAGAACACTTCTTATTGTAACATATTTCTTGTAATCAGAGCAAAAGTTTTTAAATGCAAATCTATCACATTTCTCTCCCTCTCCCCTTTAAAATAACCAAAGGAATAAAAATATTGTTGCCACTCAGGCTTATGTTTCAGACTTGGGATTAATTTTTTAAAACTCGATGTTTATGAAGGATGCAGGGCTGTCTGCAGCAGCAAATGACATTCTACTTAGGTCCCCCAGTTTCTCTGTAGGATCCCATCAGAGGGCCTCAATTCTGGACTGCAAACAACATCAGATGCAATTTATTCTTGGCCTTTGGATCAACCAGTTTTAGTTTTAATTTTTTGTTTTGTTTTGTTTTAATTTCTTTTATTCTGAATACCTACTAAGTTATGGGACTGAGCTGATAGCTTCCCAGGAAATGTGGGCACCTATCAAATAATGGTTAGTTTGATCTGTTTTCTGCCAGGCTGTACTGTAATATCAACTCATGGAAGAAGTCTCAGCAAACTCAATTTATTTAAAAGAACATTTCAAATAATGGGAAGCAGTTTGAGGAGGGATCTGAAGAAGCCATATACAGACAGAGTCCATGCTCTGTCATAAGGCAGAGAATCAGCTGTGGTTAAGCCATTCTCTGACAGGAAAGGCTTGGTAGCTCTCACTCCTCTGCTCAACTGTTATTACTGTGAAGTTTTTCCTGATGTCTGTGCTGCAACTCCTGGATGCTGTTTAGGTCTCTTGTCTTTAATAGACATGGTGAATAGTTCATTCCCTTCCTCTGTGACTAATTTCTCCCTAGATGTGTACTCAGTAAAAGCTAAATCACTTGCCAATAATTATTGGGTCCTTGAAACAACAAGAAAGCAAGCTTTTCAATTGGTTAGATTTCTCTTAAGAAATAATACTGTTTTGGCCACTTATACAGCCTTGAACTTGTTTGTGAGCTGACTGTAGACTCTGTAACTGGATAGGTTTGTTTAGTAAACTTTTTAAACCCTCTCACCTTTTGAAAACAAATTGTTTCCAGACTGGGACTATAAATGGGGTTCTGTGCCTCTTACTTGTTTAATTTTGCTGTGAACAAAACTGCTAGTGTCTTCATTCAAGGGCCTGCCTTGCTTTGTACCGGCTGATTTACAATACAATGTGCAAATGTAGTAGCAGTCTGGAACAAAGGAGAGCCTGTTTATCCAAACAAATTTGAGGGTGAGGGTGAAGAGGTAAATTGCAGCCTGTTCACTGTAGTGCAGCTTGAAAGCAGAACGAAACAACCGCGGGGAAAACGTGACAGGCAAATGATTCTCAGGGGGGGTTTGGCCCTGCGTCCCTGTAATTTTAGGGTAGGGCTGACCCAAGGAACCAAGGCGAAGCTGTTGAGGTGCCCAGATGCTTCCTGGCCCTTTGGCGGAGCCTCACTGGCAATTAAAGACTTTTTGTAGATTATTTTTTTGCCCTGCTTGGAGCAGTTGTTCTTCTGTAGCCAGTTGTGCAGAGTCCAATGTAACTTCTTGGCGGGTGTTCCTGCAGTTCCCCAGTCTGCAGTGCCTTAGCTGATTGCTTCTACTTCTCCTGAACTGAAGCCAGAAAACACATTTCTTGGATTTAAGTATGCTGGGTATTTTAGCCTTATTGTTAAGCTTGAGTATTTCAGCTATAACAGCTAAGTCTATTAGCAAAGAGATTAAATTGTGAAGAAGTTATATTGCCTTGTCCAGACACGAAAAATAAATTGTTAGAAATAGGCTTCCGTCCAAGGCATGATCACTCCTGCAAAACAAATTGGACAGAAATACTGTGGTGCTTTTTTGTGCCTTGCACGCTCACTCTTTGCACTTCCTGTAAATGAGTTTGCTACCTAATTATGAAAAGGATTAAGGAAGATTGCCTATTTGAACTGTATTGATAGTGCTTCCTAATGTTGTTGCAATGGAGGCCTGGTTTGCTGAATATAATTTCTTTTTTTCTGCTTCTGGTACCATGTAACATCTTGAAACAGTGATTTGCAGAGCAAGGAAGGCTGGGATGTGAGTAAGGTGAACTCTTCTTTAACGCAGCTCATCAGCTTCTTGACTCAGTCGCATCCTGTGTGCCATGTAGTATTTACTGTTGTACCAAGCAACATGAAGTTCTGTCTGTCCTTTGTTTTCCTGCCCATTAAGTACAGAATTCATTTTGGTTTTGCAGAGCTTTCCTCTAAACTTTTCCTGAGTTATAATTTATGGCTTTTCTGAAATCTCCAGCCTTGCCTGTGGGAAGAACACTTTAATTTGATTTAACAGTAGATGAGTAATCTAGCTACACGTAGTGATTTTTCCGTTCAGCTACAGTCAGCTTCTTACTCCAACTGTTCCACTAAAATTTCAAAGGTGGCAATCAATTCCCAGCCAGTCTTGTTTATCCTCCTCTTGACTTCTCTTGCTCTCTTTTTGGTCTCTGACACTGAAGAGACATCTTATAAAGCATGTGTACTGTATTCCTGTTAATGGTTTTCAACACAATTTTGTTAAGTCAGATTGCTGACCTGTTTTTGCTCTGGTCGGTCATCACCTAGAATTTTATCACAGATACTCGAATATTTCATGCTTTCCACTTCAAAACAGATGAACAGTATCTCTTCAGGGATATATTTTAACTTCTCATATCTGTTTTGGTTCTTTCCAATGTAAAATGGAAAGAACTGGATCAGCATTAGTTAAACTAGTTTATCTTGTTCTCAGTATACCTGAATACAAAGCCAGGCTGAGAGCTCTTTTTTGGTGTGCAGGTACACTCACAGCCATTTTATAGGCACCCAAACTTGCAACACATCCCTGCAACATCAGCAGATCTGTTCTTTGGGCAGGTGAATGGGTGGGATGGAGAAGTGTAGGGGCTGACTTGTGCCTGCGAGCACAGGGGTAGGTGTGCCGAGGCCAGTGGGGAAGCTCCAGATTCAGGGGATGGAGCACTTCTCAGGCTGTTTGGATGAGGGAAGAGGGGTGTCCTGATGATGTGGAAGCTGCTGCCCCACGAGGTACTGGTGGGTCAGCAAAAGGGATGCACTGCTCTTGAGATGCTTGTTTTTGTTTCTCTAATTAGTATGTAAGGTTAATTTCCTCTTGAGTATGTGAAAAGAGGACTAAAGTTGCCTGGAGGAGTAGGGGGTTGTTTTGTTTTGTTTTAAGCAACAAAGTGTACTAAAGATGTTCCTTGATGGAAGGACAGAAACATCTTCATAGCTCTTGTTTTAAAAAGTTATGGGCTATGGGTCAGGCCATAAATGTTATTAATTTCATGTGGAGTGGCTAAACTTCCTGCTGACTTAGGTAATGTACCCACTGAGCTTGGATAAAAGGTTAGAGTTGGCAATTATGGAAAAATCTTTTTCCATTAAGTTTTTGTAAGCTTAACCAAGCCACTGTCAATAATTATTCTTTTTTTCCCTGCTATTGTGGACTGAGTCTAATCCAGACTTGGTTTATTTAATTTTTTTATTGCTTGAATGTGCACGCTCAAGATACATGGAGAATATCAAGCTACATTGACTACACACTGAGCAAATGCATTTGCTGGACGTACCTGGTGCGCTAAGCAGTGAATACATTTGCAGTATGTTTGTAAGTGGTCATAATTGGGTTGTAAAAGTGCATGCTCTTGTGCTTTTAATTCTCTGTCTCTCAGGTTGAACAAGGCATCTTGCAGAGTGGCATTGGGCTGCAGGAGGAGGTTCAGCCAGGAGAGCTAGAAATAGCAGCTGTTTGTTTGTGCCAGAATTTTTATTCTCTCTCCTTCCTTCTCCCTTTCTTAGGGATAGTCTTATGTATTCCACCCACTCTCATTCCCTTCTGGTGAACGTGTGTGGATGAGCTCCAGGACCATATGTGCTTGTAGATATATACTTCAAAGGAAATTCTAGACTGCCTAGAGAAGCTGTTTGAGTTTAGATGAGGCCTGAATTTGCCGACTGCTACAGCATTTCTTTTGAAGAACCACATGGTAATGTTGCTGTTTCTTTCCTTCAGCACCTTTACACACTGGTGAACACCCTTAGCCCCCAAAGCAAGTGAGCTGCTGATAGGTGTGCTCTGTATGAACTTAAGCAAGCTGAATTTCACTTCAAGGCATTAGCTCAGCTGGATTTTTTGGTGGCTAGCTGACATGCTTTAGATTACGTGATCTATTTGCCCAGCAGTGAGGATAATATGAGGTTGTTTCTTTCCTTCTCCTCCTCCCCCCCC
>VZRZ01002429.1:205122-261845 GCA_013398175.1 Climacteris rufus | reverse complement strand
TTCTTATCTCTGGGAATTTGGCCTTCAGGCATCTTTCCTCCAAGGGAGAGCAGAGAGCTCCAGCGCCAGTGGCTGGCAGCCCTCCACAGTGTGTCATCTGCAATCTTGCTGTGGGTACACTCTGCCCCATCATCCAGGTGATTGATGATGATGTTGAAAAGGACTGGATCCAGTATTGGCCTCTGGAGTACACCACTAGTCACTGGCTTGAACTTTGCGCTGATGATGGGTATGCCTTTTCTAGTGTCAGGGTCTGAGAAGCAGGGAGGTGGGATTAAAAAGTCCCTTGACTGGCTCGTGCTGGGAGCTGAAGGAAGCTTGTGTGAGCAAGATGCAGAGAGAGAGGGAGACATGGCAGTGTTTGCAAGAGGTTTTGCTTAGCAGGTGTGAAGGGAAGCTTTCAGAGGGAGATGTGTGTTTATCTTGTAGGTTAATGCCAGTTTGTATAATTTTATCATTAATCTTGAAAATAGTTTATCGCCAGCTTAAATCCCCAGCTTCTGGAGTCAAATGACTGAGGGAATGTAAGCATTTTCTTAATAGAATATTAATCTCCCTGTTCCTGGTATTAACTTGATAAGGTAGAGCAATTTAAATCTAAATGCTTAAAAATGAAAGATAAATAAAAACATGTCTTATTTACCACCAGTGGAACTGAGACCATCAATATGACCAGGGTCCAGACATTTTTGCAGCTTGCACAGCCAGGTATCTGGGTGGCTCAGGTACTGTGGGACTGCATGCACCCCATGATGAAGGCTTGCTGCTGGCAGGGCACATGCATTATATTGAAACGTGTCATGCTGGTTGGGCTACCTCCAAGAGATTTTAATATGCTTGTAGTCATCCTTTGTCTGCAAAAGTACCTTTCAGGCTGAGTGCTGTTCCTCTGTCTTTATGGGGAGGGGTGGAGTTCGGTGGTTTCCATCCTGCCCCCAGTTCCTTGTGCCTCTCTCTCTCTCATTCTCTGCAGCTGGTGGGTGCTGCTTCCTCCCCAGCTGATTCAGCTTCTGGCAGGGCTGTTCTTTGTGCCAGACCTGTGAGATGTTTTGATTTGGGGGCGATTTATTTGGGTTTTTTTAAAGAACACAGTGCTCTTTTGGAGGTTTTATTTTTAAACTCTGTGTGTGAACACATACCCAGATTGCCTGTGGTTAGGTAAGCAGCTGAACTAGCACAGGGGAAAGGTGTGGTAGCTCTCCTGTGGAGGTAGGGAGGCATAGGGGTGGCGGCAGTGGGAAGGAGGCAGCTCCCCAAACCAGCTCTGCCGCTGCTGGAGTATTGGCAGGGTGCAGCGGCATCCTTCCCCAGGTGCTTGCTGTGCCTTCCACCCCTCCTGAGCTGCTGCACACTTTCTAAAAGCTGGTAAAGCAGAGTCCAGTGGACCTCCCTGGGCAGCAGGGGGACTTTTGCTTCAATTCCTTGGTGACAGGACTGAAGGCACAGCCCCATCTGCCATACATACTGACAGAGCTCACCAGGCTGAAGGGGAGCTGGGGGCGTTTTCCCGTGGAGTGTCAGCAGTGCTGAGCCAAGTGTCCCTTGTCCACCTTGTTGACGCTGCCATAACTAAATCGCTCTAATCTTGTTCTCGTCCAAAATGAAGTAATCAAGATTGGGCCGTATCTACAGATACAGCAAGTTTTCTCATGCAGGATGAGTCACAAGACCAGTGGAAATGGTTGTGCCATGGTGGAGCTGGAGAGGGGCTGAGGCTGAAGGTTCTTGCTCTCTGAATGAGATCTGCCAGGCCTGTGACCAGGTTCCTCTCCGGTAACCTCATTCTTTCCTGCGCTGGTTTATCATAGTCCCGGAAAAGACACAGGAATTAGCTGTGCTGTAATTGCCTTTCTAAGGAGCTTCTACTTAGATCTTAGTTTTTCCTGGCTCACCTCTGTGAGGAATCCTGTCTAACAGCTGAAGAGAGTCTAGCCCTTATAAAAACCACCCATAACATCCTCTCTGAGCATCTGCTAGCTGTGTCCCAATTGGCTTGAAGGATCTGTGTACTCGGCACTGTGAGCAAAAGCTATGTGAACCTGCCAGAATTATGCCTTTGGCTGCAAAAAGAAGAGGCACATGGAGTCCAATTACTGGCTCTAAGCAGTATAAAATAATGTTAAATAACTCCTCATTTTTAGATTTAATTAAAATGAAAGGCTGAATTGGCACGGCCGGTTCTGAGTTCTCAGCAAGGGGTAGGAGTTTGCAGCAAGATCTAGGGAAGAAACTTTGAAATGGTTCTAGTAATGCTGGAAGACAGAGATTCAAAAATATTTGGCCTTGCTCACTGTGCTGAACATGTTCCTGTTCATGCTTTTTGTTCCTTGTTCCCACGTGACAATGACACATTCACTTAAGTCATGGGGGGAAAAACTAGATTTTAAAGCAGGTGATTATGAATCATACCAAAAACCACCTAACCACCCTGTACTGGGGACATAAGAAAAGTGTAATTCAGCATTTATAGTCAAGAGAAAAAAAGAAGTTTGGAGAAGTAACACATCTGAAGTAGCCTGCAAGTCACTGTAAATTAATACAACTTGACAAGAGTGATTTCTGTCACCATGTCAAACTATGTATTTTGCAGTAATTTTCCTTTATTTGTATTGAGATTGCCTGGTCTGACTGACAGCTAGTTTGCTTCTTCATTCATGGGGTGATCTGTTTTGTCTTCTATGTCTGTGTGAAGCTGAAGAAGAAAATTGCAGGTAGGCTTTTTGTAGAGAGCCAGAGTCTTTCCTGCTCTTCTCTGTGTGTGAAAAGTTGCAAGTTGTGTTCGAGGGAGAAAATAAAGCCTATGTTCTGCTGCTGTTTCTGGAATATTGTTATAGCACCTTTCTAATGAAGCTCTTGTAGTGTAGTTATGGAAGTCAGTTCCAGATGGGCTCCTGGCAAAAATTAATTTGGAGAATTCACACAACCTCTTTAAAAATCTGTTTATTTGTGTCATGTGCTACTAATTTAGCTTCTTAAACCTGTTTTTTTTTTCCTTCAGGATGGAGATATTAACAACCATCTGAGTGTAATAACAATTTTCCTAGCATTTTGAAGCATATTTATTCTAAATATGATGCTATAACTGCAGTACTTATATTTTGTGTTGATAGTGTTTAAATTATTGTAGGGAACTGCAAAGCTTTATTCTGCTTGGACCTTTTGTTCCAGAAAAATAAAATAAATTCGAAGTACTTAGGCTTTCCTGAATCATACGTTTTCTGACTGTAAAACCAATCCAACCTTGGAACTCCTGGCCTCTTTGATGGGATGATCAACGAAATGATGAGCAATGCTTGGGCAAGTGCATTTATGAAATTACATGACTGAAAGCTGCAAACCTATTTAATTATCTACCTGCAGACACACAAGCTAAATTTTCACTGTTTTTGCATCACTTAAGTAGAGTCTAAAGTCCAACTTCTTCCAACTTCTTCTAATATTTCATGGAGTCTATTTGGTTTAAGAATAGTTCCCCAGAGTCACATTATAAATAATTCCAGCTTTCAATTGAATTCCTGTATTTCAAAAACTGTAGCGAAAGACAAAAACAATAAAAGTGCATTGCTGCTCAAAAATCACATGATGAAAATAAAGCCGTATGGAAGGGAAAGGGGATGCCCCATGTGTATTTGGCTTTATGGTTGGGGTTTTTTTCCCATGGAAAGAGAATCATCTGAGTCATTGCTCTGGAAATATTTGGGGTTGGCACAACTGCTGCAAACTACAGTACCATTCACCAAAGCAAAGAGTGGTAATGTGCTCAAATCCCATTCTGATCACTTCCTGCATCAGTTTCTGACAGGCCTAAGCTACAGCTGTCACCACCCTAAATGCAGGACTGAAGCTAAGGGCAGAGGTTGTCTTTCCTCCTGTCCTTGTTAGAGCGGTGTGGGATCCCCCCAGTACTGGAAGTCCCTACTGCATGTGGTAAATGATGCACCCAGGTTGACAGAGTGTTCCTGCAGTCTGATTTACTGTGCACAAGGGCATCCCACCCCAGGGGGCCGAGGGTGGCACCTTTATGCAGTAGATTCGTAACAAAGCTCCTTCCTACGCCCCTATCCTCCAGCTTGAGTGGGCTGAAGACATGCTTGTTATTAGGTGCCAAAATGAAGGGAAGCTTAGATGTCAGTTATTTTAAATAGCATGACTCATCCCTTATCCTTTTACCTTGTACTCCTTGTTTTCTCATGCCTTTGCTGCTCTTAGGTTACAGATCCTTAGCTTTGCTAAAACTGCTGTTGGTATCTTCAAGGCAGCTGGATTGCAGGGACTTGCCTTCGCTGGACCAGACATGTCTCTATGATACTTGCCTGGCACTTCTTTTTGAAATGTCAGTTCTAAAATGCTTCTCACAAAAAAAAAAAAAAAAAAAAAAAAAAAAAAAATAAAAAAAAGATTGAAAATTTACATATATATATGTATATATTCTGATTCTGGTAACAAGGCACTGGAGCTGAATGCTGTTCCTGCAGTGTGCTAGAGGAATAAAAATAAGAAATTGCTCGTAGTTTGTTGTCTGCTTAAATAAACCCATAATATACCAGCCTAGTGAGGGCTTCTGGGGGTCATGTGGGGAGATTATCCGTAAACCTTGCCCCTGTATTATGTAGTTTGGTAGAAATCAGAATAGGAATAGAAGCATTAGATAATAGAAATATAATGAATCAGAGAAGAGACAGCATGTCTTCTGTAAAGGGAATTTGCTTCTTGTGATTCTGTGCAAGTTTTGGGGGAAGCTACTATATGGATACAGCAGATCTAGCTGATACTTTGTAAAGAACTCTTTGAAAATAAAAGTACAAGCTATATTTCACAGAAATATTTTAGACCCATAGTTATCAGGGAATGAAAGAAAAAGTGCTAAGTGGTTAAAAATAGGAAACAAAGAAATGGAATACCTGCTTAGCATCCTTTTTCTACAGCGGCTATTACTGGAATGAGTCCTTCAAAGATCTGTGCTGTTGTTGGAGCTGTTCAATATATTCATCAATGATCTAATTTTAAGTAGATAACAGAACTTGTAGAGAATACCAAAATTGTTTACAATAATCTGGCCTGAAGCTGCCTGAAATTACTTTGCAGAGACTCTTCCAACACACAGCTGGAAATATGGACAAATGAAATTCAGTGTCAAGGAATGCAAAATAATGCATGGAGGGGGAAAGGAAATAATCCTCTTCTAGCTGAGGGGCTAAAAAGCCCCGACACAGTATTGAGGGGCAGTGGATAATACTTTGTAAATGTCAGTTCAATGTGCAGTGGTAAAGTAAATAGAAAATAAGAAGTACTGGGAGAGGAGTAGAGACCAAAATCAGAATTATCCCTGTGATTCTACAGATGCATAAACTTTTGAATCTTAGATACCCTGGAGGGTTCTGATCATATCATCTGAAGATTGGGGAACCTTTTCTTAGAAGAAAAACTCTTCAGCTGAGAGTGAAAAAAAGCATGAGAGAGAAAATACAATGTAATTTTAAAGTAGGACTAGAAACAAGGCAATTATCAGACAGTAGGCTTAAAGTCTACTTCTTTCTTCTGCCCCTTCTGTTTGAGGAAAAGCTAAATCATGGAATTGCTGCAGGAAGCTTTTATATGCCAGGGATATGGAGAAGAGCTTAAGCACACACACAGAAAATTAGACCTTTGGTAACTTTAAAGCCTTGATGCAACTTTCAGTTTAGAAAGTCCCAAAACTCATTTTTCTTAGGAATCTGGGAGGATGTTTGGGATGAAAAATGAGTGGTCTTCAGTGGCTGCTGCTGGCTACTGTTAAAATGTGGTTCATTTTCCCTGACTGTCTTCAACAAGACACCTAATTTCTATCTCTGTGTGTTTATTTATGGCAAACTATCATCAGGGGATGGGAAGAGCGGAGGCTGAGGTGATTCATGTGAGCCTGAGATAAGCACCTAAACTAGGGAAGCTGAATCGCCCCTGGGAAGGCTTGGTCTCCTAGCAAACAGAAATAACCTAATGACTAGTTTGGGCTGCTTTGCAGAAAGTGAGATGAAGTCTGTTTTCAGGGAAGAGTGTTGGACTAGAGGATGTTTCCTCTGTATTAGCAGGACAGCTCTCAGGTTTCTGAACAACACAAAAAACTGTGTATCAAAGTAGATGGTGTCAGGGGCCTTAATTCAAAATGGCTTAGCACAATCACAGTTGGGCTGTTTTTCAAATGTGTCTTGAGCTCATTCAGTAAGGAGTGGCTCTGGATGATCATGGGTGTGAAGAGGGATTGCAGTTGAATTGCCCAGGTTCAGTAGCATCATCTTCTTTTGCTTCCAGCCTTCTAAGGAAGATGGTATTGTCTGATGAGATGCTCAAGGGCTCAAAGAAATGGAAACAAGTCCTGCTGGAATAGGGGACAAACATTTTTACAGATTAACTTTTAAATATCTTCAATGAATGTAGTTACATTTCCTGAATTACACCCTACATCAAGTTCGTTTCAGTGTGTTCCAGTGGTGCCCAAGAGAATAAAATGTGATGAATTTCATGAAAGTTTGTTATCTTTAACTACGTGGAATAATAAATAGCTGTGTTCTGTGCTGGGGGTTCAAGAGCTGAGCACTGAGACAAGGGTTTGGTGGCTTGAGCCAGTGGAGGAGCCCACTGAGAAGCTCTGAGGCAGTATGTGCACATGACGGAGCTGGAGGTGGTCAGAGACAAATTTTCCTTGTGGTTGCAGCAGGTTAATTGGGTGTATACCATCCATGAGGGCAGCTCACCTAATGTGATAACTTAAACATATGTCTGATAGTGGAGATTGCTTGCAGTGATAATAGATAAAATAATCTGCTTTATTAAGGACCTAAAACAGCTACAGCATCTCTGTACAAGAGACTAGTTCCAAAGTAATGAAGCTCATCTATCTACCACTGCAAACATCTTTTCTGTGTTGCTCTACGGCCAGTTGTAACAGGTGGATAATTCATCTTTTCTTGGTGTTCAGAGCAAGGCAGTAAACAGGTAAACTCCCCAGCTCAAATTTTAAAAGGGTGAATGTCAATATTTATTTGTTTTACCTGTGACTGTATCACTGCTTTTCTGTATGGTAGATCTACCAAGTACGTGCCTGTCTGGTTCTTAGGTTTGTATTTCTAAATTACCACCAGATGCTTTAGAAATGACATAACCATGGGGTGAGTGTGATCCCATGCTGCAGGGTGTGAAGGCATTAGTCACCATGGGCATGCTTGTGGTGGAAGGCAGGATTCCTCCACCAGCCCACGTCACAACTGATGGCCCAACACGCCCAGGGTTTTGTTGTTTCTTGCCTCTATCACTAACTCCATGCAAACCCCTTATAAAAAAAAAAAAATCACCATACTATGGGGAAAGACTTCCCAATCTTCCTCATTTTGTACTCCAGTTAATCGATAAAGAAATTGAAAGAATGCTATTGCCCAAAATTTTAATTGAATTGTTAAGTAGAAGTGCTGTGGGAGAGGATTTAAGATATGCAAAAGGGAAAGCAAAAGTGTTTTTTTAAAACACACACTTAATGAACGATCATTCCCACAGCAAGTCCCGTGTAACTCCATCACATAGCTATTTCAAGAGTGATTGAAAAAAGAACTACTGAAGCACCCAGGGGAGAAGGGAGTTGCAAGAGTCAGTATTTTTGAATTGCTGTCACAAACAATCTCGTGTTGAAATATTCGGTAGTACAAATGTCATAGATATATCCCCAGTCAGCTGGCTTTTCATTAGAAATGGAGACATTGAAATCTTCTCATGATTCAATTTATGATGCAGTGGGGTGACTCAGAGAACAATTCAGGAGAAAAGGGAAGGTATTTTCCAACAAGTTACCAGAATTCTGTGCTATAAGACTGTTCTGCACAATTTTCCAGGTTCCTTACTGTTTTCAAGTATGTATTCCCCTACTTAAAAAAGAGCTCCCTTTTTAATGTTTTTAATGTCGTTTTATATATATTTATTTTATTCATTTATTAAAGACCCTGTAATGTAAAAGCCTTTATGCTATAGTTACAAGTAGGCATTTATTGCTGCTGCTGACACTGATGCAAAATGACTGACACTCTGAATTGGGGGCTGTGGGAGGTTTAGATGGAAGCAAGCCTGAAATGTCTTTTTCTGCAAGAAAAGGCAACCTAACCTTTTTAATAGAGAGATGCTTGACACATCATGAAAAAGCCAAACCTTTTACTTGGGGAATTATTTCTGAACACTGACAACCAATCAGCTTAGCAGCATTAAGGAAAAACTTCCTTCTCTGCCTATTTTGGCCGTGTGAAAAAGGCATTTCAGATGTGCATAGCTTCCGTGTGCAATTAGCTGGAGGATTGGCTGCTTGTGATTTTGAATCATTCAGGAAAGTAACACCTGCTTGGCTTCTAAAATTGTACCTTCATGATAGCACCACCTAGTAATTATTATTCTGAGTCATCAGCTAATGCTCATTACCACTTCATAGTAGCAATATAATTAAAAATTTTGTGCCATATTCCAGTAAGAATCAAGCTTGGAAGCCAAAGACATGGCTTTAGAGAAGTTAGTTGCACTATATTACTCTACCACATCTGTTGAATGGTTTCTGAATGGTCCTCATTTATTCCTGAGCTAAAGTCACATTTTCAGTTTTTCTGGTGTGTCTCAAATATGAGTAAACATTGTGAGGGAAGACATGTCAGAGCAGCAAAAATTGTCTATCCAAAAAGGAGGCTCTTGGTTTGATTCTGGAGGAGGCTGGGGTCAGGTCTTGATGGAAACGAGCACCTGCACTTGTTGCTGTAAAAGTCAAAGGGGACCTATGGAAGCAGTTGATCCCTGACTGACAGGTAAGAGGCTGACTGGAAAAAAATGCAGGAAAAATCAAACAGTCCGTAGTGGCTAATTCTGAGTTGAAAAGCTGAAAGTTGTATTCTTTCCTCAGTTCGGATGCAAGTGTGCCCATAATATTTGTTTGCCTTGGTTTTCTGTGGAGAAAATTGACTCTGGAGTAGCCAGCGGTCTTTCCTCAAGGACTTAATCTATGAGGTATGGGAATGCTTATAAAATCTGCCAAATTCCTAACAATAGCTTTGATCCGGTGGATTGGCATTCTCTGATCAAATCAACTCTGAGGAAAAGACTTAACATCTACAAGCTGACACAGACAATGCTCATCACCTCTTTATCATCCTCTCTTTACCTCCTCTCAACTAAATTAAATGGATTGGCTATGGTGTCTGTTTTAGGTCTAGTTTTTAAAAAGAGCCTATATCTCCCATCTGAGCTCCTACCAATTTAATGACATTAGATTCAAGCAGTTGATGTCAGAAGCAGATACATTTTAAGAAATCCAGCGTTAAGTGATGTAATTACATCTCACAGTTTCAGCATGGTGCTTTGATGCTGTGAGTGTTGGAGTATCACATTTGCCCTCTCCCTCCATTTCCCTGGAGTGATTGTGGTAGCAGGTAAACCACTGTGACCCTAATAGTTTTCTGTGTTACTGCCTTCCAAATCACATTCCAACACTGTGAACTAAATTTTGGGTCTGCTTTCTGTGCAATCTTGTTTGGTCACAGTAATAATGCTGCTGTTCAATTGAGTTTATTGTACCTTGTGATCCACATCATCATGTCTTTGAACTTGACTTGTCCTTTTGTTCAGGTTGAATGAAAGTTTATGGAAAGATGGATTTATACCAGCATTGTCTTTCTTAACTAGGACTTCCACATTCCTGGAAGACTTTTGCTTCAGGTTTTGTTTCTTATAAATACTAGGAGAGTTGGTATATCAAGGATTGAATGGTAATCGTTGAGAATTATGAGCTATTTAATCTGCTTTGTTAACTTGCGTGGCATCTGTTTTTAGATAGAACTGTTTAGTTATAAGAGCTTAGTTATAAGATGCTTAGTTTGCTGAAAGACATTATGTGCCTTCTTTAACTAAATATGTCAGGCTGGGGTCATTTTCTGGGTAGGATTATAGGTCTAATTGTCCTAGAGCTATACTGACTATTTTCCTGAGGATTCTGTATCTTAATTTTGTATATTCTTCACTTTCTATAAACATTTAGATTCTGTTGCTCAAGATCAATGTCTTAAATGGTCTACAGTTTCCACAGTGAACTTACTTTCAGTCCCTAAATATTGCTAAAACACTTCATTTTTTGTCCTCTAAAACATTCTTATAAAGCAGTATTTAACCAGTCTTCAACCTCAGTGGCTTCTTGGCTCACAGTTATAAACTTGTGGGAGCAAATGATTCGGGCTGACAACTCGATATTTTACCTTTAACAAATGCTGTATAATGTCTTCTGTGATTTTCTCAGAAAATGGTACCTGCTGACTTCCAAAACTCAGGTGAAATACTGCTGTGGCAGGTTGAGGGCGTGTGGGAGTCTCCATTTCAGTGTGCCTGAAAGCCTCAGCTTTTCCAGCAGAAGGCTGGTGAGTGGAAAGGCACGGCTGAAGTTGGGGCACCTGAGCCAGATGTACCCAGCAGCCCATGCTGTGCTAATGGCAGCTTCTCCATTTGCTTCTCCATTTTCCTGAAATGTGTCTGATGAGAATATAATGACAATTTAGTCAGGGTGGCATGATTTGTTTGCTATTGCTATTGGTACCTGCAATTCAACCATAGTCTAATCTTACAGATATGGCTTGCTTCAACTTAATTAGAGGGTCATATCATACAATATTCAGGGATATTTATGAAGCAAGTTCTTTGAAGCTCTTTCCTCCTGCTCTTAGTATCACTTAGTCTTGTTGAGTGCCTTCAATCTTGAAACAGATTTCAGCTAGACATGAAGAAAGCTGAGGAGTGGTGCTATTTCAGTTGGCTCTATGATATTTTCCTCTTGCAAATTAATTTTGCTGTTCTGCTTCCTATTTTATTTGAATCTTAATGTACTTGCACTGCTAATGAGTGATTGTTTTATTTAATGATGTGTATGCTGAAGAGGAGAGACAAACACAGTAGAAAGTTATCTGAGGAAAATAGGTATCCATCCATCCATCCGTCTATCCATCCATATTTTTTTAAAAAGTTAATAATTTCCCCAACAGTATCAAAAAAGTGGTTCTTGCACAAAATGCTTGTGGTCTGTTAATACAGTACAGGATCTCCCTGGCTCCCACTCCCTTCTGTGGACATGTTCAGCTCTTGTCTGTTTTTTTTTTTTTTAACCTGCTTGGCAGCTTGGAGCAAAGGCAAAGAAAGAGAAAAATGAGCCCTCACCAGAGCACTGGGAAGAGAGATTGTGGGCTGGGAAAGGAGTTTGTGGTTTGGGGAGGGATGGAGAGAACTGGGAGGTGACCATGCTCTCCCCAGCCTAGAGGAAACATGAGAGCTGCTGCTTGTGCTACTTCCACTCGTTTCTCTTCTCAAGTAGAAAAACAGCCTGAATTTCCTGGTCTGCTCCATCAAGGTTTTGCTGCAGCACTTTATTTCACTCCCTTGTTCAGTGTCTTCAGTTTCTTAACAGAGCAATAGCTGGGCCCTTCCCTAAAACAGCCAAAGGAATATGTCCCTCTGTCTCCCACTTTGACCCCCAAATCTTCCTGCATTTCAAACAGAAACCACTCTGTGGCAACATGCATATTTTCATCTTGTAAGCAAGAGCTCTCTCTATTTGCAGTGTACATTTTTAGTGAGAGAACTGGGCCAGAGTGTTATTTCTCCTCCTTGCATGCAGAACAATCATTTTCTCTTACACCTTCCTGCATGAACAAGTTGCTTCTCCACTGATCATGGTGCTCCTTTGAAATAAACAGTAGTTTGCCAGGAAAAATCCTTATCAATATCATGAGGCTGAGGTGTGTGTGTGTGTGTATATATATATATATGTATATAACCAATCCCATTATAGGAGAGAAAGTTACATAAGAAAGAAGTGCCATCTCAGCGGTCATAGCTTCAAGAGCTGTTGTCCTTTCTTCACAGGGAAACTTCCTGCAATGGGTTGTCCAGGCTTTTGGACAGGGATCAAATGGATAACAGTTTTATCTTTAGCTTGTACTGACATAGGTACCAGGAATACTTCTATATGGAAGCACTACAAGATTTTTTTATAAATTACTGCTCTGCCATATACATACCAGTGCTATAGGAAGACACACAGAACTAGGACACAGGTGTACCAGGTTCCAGTCATGTTCCAAACATCACATCTTTTTGGGTCTTGAGATATCTTGAGTATCTTAAGCTTTCCCCTAAGTGCCATTCAGCTGGTCATCCCAAGAAGGATATCTCCTTCTTCTGTTGCTCTCAGTGCTTGCATGGCCAGAGACAACTAAAATAAGTTGATTTATTATTTTACTTTAAAATATAAAAAACTTTTTAGTTTTGTCTATTTTTCTTTTAAATCCATATTGCCTCTTATGCCAATTAACAATGTGCAAGAATGGGCACAGGTGAGGCAGAAGCATGGAGAGGCATAGATGGGAATTTCTTCAGCCATGTTTGCTGCTTAAAAAGACTTAGTACTATTCCTTCAGTCACAGCACTTGATGCTTGTTAGAGTCTGTCTTTAGAAGGACTGCAATTCTTTGCTTCTCTGCCTCATAAGGCTATTTGTTTAATAAGATTGTTTTCTGAAGGGTAGAAATGAGAATTTCAGAACTAAATGGTAGCCATCAGTCACTGTACATGGAAGAGTTACCTGGAATCTAAAGGAGAAATCCAGCCTGCTGCATCTCTGTCCCTGAGAAGAAATAGTCCAGTGAGTCTCTGTCCTATTATCATGGTGGTACAATTTGTAAAAATTCTTTTCTACTGTTTTCTTCTTGCAGAAAAGAGAGTCTTGGTTTTTAGCCCAAGTTGGATCTATTCCTTTACTCCCATTACCTTTTATGAAAAAATAACTTGTTTCTCCCTTTGTCCTCACTCTTCCGTATTGGATCATTTGAGAGTTCAGCAGCTTCTCACCTTGGCCCTGGTGGGCTCAGAATTAAAAACTCAGCTGTTCTGGATGCCCTGATGCTTCTCAGAGTATACTTTGTTCACAGGCAACAGGAGTCCTGCAGGAAGTGGCTCTGAAGCCACAGAGATGTTGAGCTGGTCCTTTGGGACCAGTGGTGCATGAATTGGTTAGCAGAGGATTCTGCTTTTGGAAGACATACAGAAAGGATCAGAGAAGTGGAGCCTTGCTCCTGGGTTGGGGGAAATGTTGGTCAAAGCTGGAAGGTTGTAAGAGGTGATGAGGAAATAAATCATGTTTTTGCTGAATATAGACAAGACTTCTGGAGTCTAGATTAGCCAAACAGCCTGAGACTTGAGATGTTTTGAGTACGTCCTCTCTAAGATACCTCAAAGGGACTTGATCATCAGAAAAAGATGCACATGCAGCCTCTGAAGATGCAGCCCTTTGCTTTCCAGATCAAAAGATGTTTTAATCTGTCCGAAAAGTATCCAGTGACCACTTTGTGTTTCAGCTTGTGCACATACCAGGTAAAATAGGAGCCAGCACTACTGTCTCCAGTAACTGGAAACTGGCCCCTGGCCCTGTGTGCCAGCATGATGAAACCCATGCTCACCACCTTTGGGGCAGCACCTGCCTGTGTTTGTAGTGGTTTCTCTTCGCTGTGGGGTTCCGATGCTGATTAACACCGGTGTGCCGTGGCCTTCCTGGAATGAGTGTCCCGCAGGGAACAGCCCTTCCAGGAGCCTGGCAATGCCCCTTAGCAACCAGTGATTTCAGCAAGAACAGCAATATTTCAGCTGCAAGTGATTTCAGCTCTTGTGGTTTCAGCTCTTGTAATGCCGCTCTTGTAAAATCACCCAAAATGCGGACTCTGGGGACGGAGAGAGAGAGGGATCTTGTACAGCAGTTCCACAGGCAGCCTTTATTGTCCAGCTCTCCTGCAGAGGGGCAGCTAGGAACAAGACCACCTGAACTCGGTGGCACAGACAGGGGCTTTTTATGGGGAAGGTAGGGGGTGGGGTGGAAATCCTTTGGCCAACAGGGTAAGGGCTATTACCATAAAGAAACAAGGCACGTTGGGAGTGCCTCTGAACTCACCCTGAGTGTGAGGAAGGTTTCTTTATGCCTGGGGAGATTCTTTCGGCCTTCAGGCCTCACTTCTCCAGGGGCGTGCAGAGAGCTCCTGTGCCAGGGGCTCACAGCCCTCCACAGTTTCTGCTCCCACTTCCCAGGGATGCACTTCCTGAGATCACCAGGGTGAAAGGCACAGTTGACTTGAATCCATTCTTCTTGCTTTTATACACTACAAGCAGAATCTTTCTCTGGATTCTTTACTGTTATGTATGGATGGTTGGAGGATTCAAAATGTATCATTGTAACTCTGTGCCAGTGAGGACTGCTAGTTTTGCTTTGGAGATGTAGAAATGGAAGGTTGAATGATGTGGTCCAGCCCTGGTTCCTCTAGGATCTTGAGTGTCACAGTCCCAAGTCATAACCATACCTTGACCTTGGCCCCCAAAAGGAGCCATTTGATTTGTGGAGGGAAGAATAGAGTGTGAAAGTGGCTGGGGGAGTTAACTGGGGGATAAGAAGAAGGGAATATGGCTGTGTTTGTGTCACTGTGATACTGTGCCAGCAACTGCCTTAGCTCCCTGCTGTGGCTTGTCTGGGAGAGATGCCAGTGGGTGCCCAACCCAGTGCTGACAGGCAACTACTTATCTGTCATGCTCTCCTGATCTACCCCCATGTGAAGTGTTATCCTCTGTACCGCTGGCACTGAGCAGCTGCTCTCTGGCACTCCCAAGGTAGTGGTTTGCTTCCAGGGTTGTGATGGCCAAAATCTGGCTTCCCCAGGGCATGCAGCCTGGGAAGGGTGTCATGGCCATCCCCTGCTTTTTTTATTCCATAGGAACAATGTGAGTTGTAGACTCAATTTTAGACTATCTTAGAACTGGCAGCCTTTTTTACAGACTGACTTGTCCTGGGTGGTTAAAGGTTGGTTGGTGTCATGCGATTCTGGCACATTAAAAAAGTGCCGTATTAGATGATTTATCTGAAGAGTTTCTTGGAGACTGTTAGAAACTCCTGGATTCTTAAAAAAATGACAGTTTTTTAGGCTGGTAAATCACATGGCTTGTCTTTTGCAGGAAAAAGATTGATGGTCTTCAAGGTTTGGCTCTGTAATGGGCATTGGTTCTCCTGAAGGAAATACAGAAGCAGACCACTTTTTACTCTGTAGCAGAAGAAAGGTTCCTGGACCCCTTTCTGAACTTGACCATATAAATCTTACCCTGTGATACAGTAAAGGCCCTGGGCTTCCTGAGTGTCAACTTGGGTTTTAATTTATTTTCCAAAATAGCGAAAATTCTGGAATGTGTGCGCTTTGTAGTATTTTCGTCAAGATCACCTGCTGATTACATTTACACCAGCTTCTGGAAAAGCCTAACTTGAGCTTACTTCTCATATGTTCAGGCCACCTTATTACTGCAGGGAGCCACCTGAGAAATGTGTTAATGGCCATATGCCAACACACTGAGCTCTATAAAAACCTCTGAGATGAACCTGCTCCAAATACTGAACGCCAGAAACAACTACCCTCTTGTCTACACCAGGAAAACTACAACTTGTTAATTTGCCATCAGCCAGCAGCTGCTCTTGGGCTGGCAGTGGTGGAACTGGTAAATGAAGCTTAGGCATATTTAACACTGTAATAAAACATAATTTAGAATTACGGAGCAGACTGGTAATGCTGCCTATTATCAAGGTTGTTTGACACTTCCCATTATAAGACTCTATTTTCAGCCCCTTACAAGTTTGCCAGATTTTAACAGCTTGCATTGAGATTTCTTTAACTCAGTGCCTGCCTCTTGCTGAATATTCTGTTATTATTGTTTAAAAAGAAAAAACAGTGTTTAGCCAGAGCAACTCAGCTGTTTCTAAGAAAGAAGACTGAGAAAATATCTTGTTAGTCCATTTAAATTTAGGTGACCTTTTCTTTTAACAGCTCAGAGGCAGGATTTGGCAAGAGAGTGGAGTCACTGTCAGAGATGCTTGTGCCTTTTCTGTGAATATTGACCATATCAGTTGAAAGCATGTTCTCAAAACATTTCAGTTAACACCAGCTAGCAGGTCTTTAATTCATAGCACTAATTTTTCCATAGAGGTGATGCCTGCAGGCTGTGGAAGTCTGGTCTTCAGAGAGGGGAAACTGGTTCCTACCTGGCCCCAGGAGCCCCGGTCTGTGTGTGGACAATTGGGACATGCAGTGCCCATTTTCCCTATGGCTCTTGACTAAGCCTGGGCCATACACAGGAGGAGGCTGAAAGACTGAAATGGGGCAGAATGCAATAGTGTCTGCAAGACAATTTCTGAGTGTTTCAGGGAGCTTTAAGCTGTGTGTAATATAGGTAGAGGTCCCTGTAGTTAACAGATGTGTATGCACCTATACACTGTTCACAGTAGCAATTACCTCAATACGTGCCTTGTAACTGTCATCTGTTAAGCTACAAAATCCAAGCCAAAATTCAAATTTATTAATAGTGCTTGTCAATAGCTTTTCTTTTTTTTCCTGGATATAATGACAGAAATCAGACTATTTATTGTACAACTATAGACAATCAAAACTGAATTACTTTTGCTCTTGTTCACTGTAGGTTTTTCAACAGTAATGTGTGGCTCTTTAGTTATTCTTTGGTGTTCTATAAAGACACTTTTGAAGTTGGGTGCTACTCCTGCCTGCACATTGCTGCAGGTGCTGGTGAGATTTCAGTCCTTCCCTACAGAGACTCACTGCCAGTGTCTGGAGGGGAAAAAGAAGGGAAAGCAAAGAAATCTGTCTGCTTTTAACTATTCTGCCAGTCCACTGGTTACAGTAGCTACAGCCTAGCCTTCAAAATTGCCTCATTCATTCAGTTTTCTGTTGGCCTCCTTACATGGAAATTGTGGGAGCATCTCATGTCTTGTTTTGCAGAGCTCCTAAAACAAGCAGGCTCAGCATTTCTGGGTTGGCATACAAGCATTAATCTTTATCTACTACATATCTACACCTGCAAATGGTAGGACAGCCAAAAGCCTACACCAAAGGGCTCAAAGAATTATGAAATCAGTTATACTACTTATTTGCAGGCAAACTGGATTATGGTGGGGTTCAGCTATCCAAATACATGAACTTTCAGTGGGTGATGAGGCATGGCTGCAGGAAGACTGCATTTAAATTTAAAAATGAAATTTAATTAAAACTCATACCTCCATTATGCACTTATTGGTGGGTGATGATATCCGGCTAAGACACTCTCAACCTACGGAAATGTTGTTTGGGTTTATTTTCTGATTGCCTGTTTTAGAAAAGTATTCTCAGGCTGAAGGTGGCTGACACTCCTTTAATGACCCATCAATAAAACCACTTAGCAGAGCTGAATAGCAGCTGTGACAGATGACCTTCCTTTTCTCACAAGTGCTCTATTAGTTCTCATTATCTTGGCCCTAGGTCACTTTTTGTGGCCTTTCAAGGCCATCTCTTTTTTTTCTCTGAAATAAACTGTTTCTTTCCATCTGAAGATGAGCCCATGACATTTGTTGGGACAGTGTGTCACTCACAGGAGATGCCTACAGGAGAATGCCTTCTTTGCTGTAGCAGAAGTGCTCTCACTGAAGAGGAAGCTGAGGGAGGGGAGAAAGGGCAGTGGGAGGTGATGCCCGAAGTGTGGCTGATTCAAATCACACGAGACAGTAAAATCCTCATCTGTTGCCAAATTCTGCTCCATATTTGAAGCTGATGGTGCCACCTGCTCTACATCTTCTGAGCATGTTTTGTAGCACATCCGAAATAATTTGCATCTTCTCTGGCTACTTCTGGGAAGCTCTACCATTCCTTCAGTTTTTCTCTTAAAGTCACGAAATGACTGTTGGGGCTCTCTTTTCTGTCCAGCAAAGGTACTGTTCTGGTTTCCCGGTTTGTCTCTATACAGCTGCTGCTTAGTTCTTCCCAACTCTCTGATTTTGGGGATTAGAAGCAATTGAATCCTTTCTCCTATGGCGTATTAGCTGAGATTGGGACATTCAGTGGGTTTATAGCTGACAAACGAGGTTTTTTTAAAAACCCTTGTATTAATATTATTTTTGTTTCTGTGACTTGTTCTGTGTAAGTTCAATCTTTGCAACAATGCTGATAGATGGTAGTGATGAATAAACAATCAGATCTGCTAGTAAAATGCTGCATTTTGCTCGGATTTACTTGCACATATTTGAAGTGGATATGAAATCAGGCAGAACTGATGTGGAAGGTGAGGTAGAAAGAGACAGTTTTTTATTGAGGTATCTGTTTCTTTAAAGCATACTGAAATGTTATACTGCAGTATTGTGATCAGGACAGTTTAAGAGTGTCTATATTTCATGTTTTAATAGTAACTTATTCAGTTTTGCTTTAGACATGAAAATGCAATTTCTAAGGCTTTATCAGGTAAAACAAGAAACTTTGCGTGGAAGGAACTAAAATGAAGTTTCTGCAGACAAGTCTTCTTTTTCTAAATGCTGACAAATAACTCCTGCCAAATGCTACATAAAGGAGAAAAAGAAACATATGGCAGTTCAACAGGAGTGAAAAGATGAGCTAATCCAGCATCCAACAAGTCTTTGGATGAGACTATAATAAAACCAACCAGCCTTTATCATGCTTGATAGCACCACTATAATTAGGAGTCTGTCACCAGCCTCATAATGAACTCTTAGCCCTATTTTCTGGGGTTTATAGTTTGGTAGTAAGAGTCACTTTGGGTTGCAACTTGGCATACTAGAGGTCTCTGTGCAGAAGGCTCAAATCTAGCTTGCAGGTTTTAAATAAACTGTTAAAAGTTGGGGGGTTGTGCCAGTGATGAGCAAGTTGTGCCTATAATCTGTCCCACGTGTTTAAGGAGTCAGTGTCTAGGGTGATTTATTTGCCTTTAGCATGAAAAATACAAATACATGGTTCAGTATCCTTTTGTGCTCTCATACTGCCTTGTAGGAATCAAGAATGTAAGGAATCAAGATTTTTATTTTTTTTTTTCCCCTCCCTTGGTTTTATGATCCCTACATCTGCCCTAGCAGAAGCTGCTGCTGCAGAGCTGGGGACCAGCATTTGCTGAACTCTGCCTTAAAAATATTCTTTTAAGGAAACTCATTCCTTGCAAATCAAGTTTTCAGTCTTAGGGAGAAGTCTGGCAGACAAGGCAAAAATCCAGCCTTCTTCTTTTTACCTTCTTTCCCTCCATCCTTGAGGCTTAGTCAGCTGCTGGCAGAGGGACTGGCTATGCAGAGGATGCCTCGGTTGTGTACAGAGACATGCAGTTAATTCTGAATAAAGGGGTCTGAGCTTCAGGAAGTGTCTGAACCCAGAATGATCACGTCTGATCTCAGGCACCAGAAGCTGAAAGGTGCCCTCTTTAAATCTTATATGTTGCTCTCTCTCCCTTGCAGTGAAGGATTTTCTCAACACCTAAGGATGTGTAATGTAGCTATTTGAGAAGGTTCACAGGAGACAGGGCAGAGCGCTCACAATGGCATCTCCTCTGCAGAACATGGGTCTAGTAATGAAAGGTCAAATATTTGTATGCTAAGGCTGTGGGTTCAGGTTACAGCTAGATGTCTAATGAGATTTTCAGAAACATTGAGGCTCCCCTGCAGCCTTGTGTGCCAGACTCCTTAAGAGTCTGGCTTAAAAGGAATAACTAGGCAACCTCAATAACTTGAGAAAACCTGAGTAGGTCAGTCCTGTCCCAGTATGATTCAACTTTTTGACTTGTATGTAAAAGCAAAGGTGAATTGAGGTGTATCCAGTTCACATTTAATATAGAGTAAACGTTAACCTTCCCTCCCAAGCACTTCAGGAGAGGCTTTGATGTTCATCTGATGAAGGTGAATAGGGTGGGAGAGGATTGATATTCATGAGGTGCTGCAGCAGTCCTAAGTCTAGGAGGGCAGGCATCTCAGTGCTGCCTCTGAATCGTTGTAGAAAAAAAAATCTTCAAAACCCACACATATGAGCACTGGAGACCAGGGAGCAGGGTGTGTCTCATAACCCCTCTAGCTCCCTGCTGTACTACTTCTGCTTGTCAGAGGGAGACAGTCTGTGCTGCTTTCCTGACAAGGAGACCTCCCCAAAGCTCTACATTTATGAATTAGTAATTCATAAATTAGCAGCTGTAGGTTGGCAGTCTCTTCGGAGGGCTATGCCAGGTTTTGCTTTCTCAAATGAAAGGCTGACCCATAAAGGCTGTGCCTGTAAACGCCAGAGTTGAGAAATCTTGTCCCTTGAATGGACTTCATGCTGTTGGAGGCCATCATGCCTTGTCTCTAGGCGAGCCCCATGGGAGCCAGGAAATGCTGCCTCTTGCAGATCCCTTGGCCCCAAGCCCTCGATCCTGCTGTGCCCCATTCAAACCCTGCTGGCACCCCTGCTGCTGACTTCTGACCTAGCTGGCCAGGGAGGACAATGGGAAGGAGAGTGGTAACATATGTGCCTCTATACACACACATTCTTGGCTTCCTCACCTATGTCTGCTGGCAGGCACATGGTAGGAAGCAGCTGCTCACACTACTAGTTGCCTTACACTCTTCTCTTGGGCCCTATGCTTACCAGCAGGAGCCTCAAGGCACAGATGTGAACCAAACTGTGGTAGCCTTCTTCAGAAAGGAGAGATGGTGTAAAGAACAAGGGAGACAAGGTAGGCAGGGACTTCTGCTTGGCTCTCGGTGTGCAGGTGTGCGGGGTCTGGGCTTGTGGCATGAGTGAGGGGTTAAGGGAGGATCTTTAACACTGGGGTCTGTCACACTTGGACACGAAAGAAAGACGCAGACACGCGTTGGAGAGACAGAGCCAAAACTCTGGGGAGCACTGGGGCTCCCAGACCCCGGACTTTATTTATATGTCCTCTTAGAAACCACAGTGGATTGGAGGGAGAACTTGCCGCCCCTCAATCACACTGGTCAAAGGAAATATCCATCAAATATCTCCACCCAGGAGAAAGAAATGCAAACAATAGAACACAGTTAGAAAAACATGGCTATGTTTACAGAAAGTACGTGAGAAACTGTTACAGAAAAATGAAAACATCGAAGAACTGCAAAACTCAGGGCAACAGAGGTCCCTACTAGTGGCTACTTGAGGTGCACATTACAGGAAAGCATAGAATATATTCTAGTATTCCTGTAACAGAGGCATGTATAACCTCCAAGGGGAACACAGTGAACAAGTGAGATTCATTCAGCCACCTTCAAAAAGCCACGAGCCATGTAGTGCACAAGCCATGTGGTGCTCATGCTAACAACTTTGATATGGGCACTGAAGACTGGTGTCTGGATGATTAGTGTGTGAACATGGAGGATCTTTGTGAGTATGGTTTTGATCAGTATTAAAAAACAAGCTGAGATATTCAATCAAGAATATAAAGCTGATCACAGAAGGAAACCATTGTATAACAATCTCATTGAGAAGAAGGCTTTTTAAAAATTCCAGTAATTAGAATATTTTTCATCTCTTTGCTTCATCTTAATTTAGAGAGAAATGTGGAAGCATCTTCCAGTTTTTGTTTTACAGCAGAAGCCTGCATAACCCTTCAACTGGCATTTTTAAACGACAGTATTAATTACAAAAGGAAAAGTTGCAGTTGATGTGGAAAACACAATCTGTCTCTGCAAAGTCTTCTGTTTTAAAATGCTCACTTTATACTCTTCTCCAGAAGGTATGACAGCTCATCGTATTAGCAGAGATTTTTTTTTAATTTATGTTTAACATTTTTCTGAAAAAAAAAAAAAAAAAGGTCCTAAAATAGAGGAAATCTTGCAGTTTTCTTTCTTCCTTTTCTTCCTTTTCTTCCTTTTCTTCCTTTTCTTCCTTTTCTTCCTTTTCTTCCTTTTCTTCCTTCCTTGCTTCCTTCCTTCCTCCCTCCCTCCCTCCTTCCCTCCCTCCTCTCTTCCTTCCTCCCTTCCTTTCCCCCAACATCTGTATCACAATTCCTATCATTTCCATGTGTATGTAATTCACAAAAATAAACAGATAAGCATATTTAATATTACTTTCCTTGGAACTTATTAATTAATTACTTGATGCTTAGCAGCCATTTCCTTTTCTGTTGCCGAGCAAGGCATCAGCTAACTTCAGAAAAGCCTATGAAAAAAAAATCAACTCTCAAACAGCAAGGATAGACTCTGGATGTTTATCTTCACTAAAACATACCAGCTGTTTTTCTCTTCAAATAAGATAATTAGATATTCGACTTTGTAAAAATATTTGCTACCAAATACTACTTATAAAAAACAGTCTTTGCTCTCTCTTTTTGTGTGACCCATAGAACAAATGCTTCGAGAAAGCTGCTTTTTCTGTTGCATAAATAGTCAAACTGTCATGCTTCAACTATCAAGCTATGAGGTTTCATTTTTAACGCACCCTTCTGGAGCTAGTAGGTTTTTTTAAGTTACCTAAAAAGCAATTTTGCATTACAGCTGTACTGTGGAGACTGAACCTTTCCCTTGTTTTTCTTAAGCTTCTGAGTTCCATTTTGAGAGTTCCCAGGTTTTGGCAATTTCTGAGTTTGACAAAACTATAGAGTGAAATAAAAAACAGATAAGGAGGAAAGCAGCAATTTTCCCACTTCCTCCCTCGAGGTGGCACACTTTCCCACAAGGTGTCGACTTTCCCACAAGGCGGATGTTTGGGAAGGTAATGTGCTGTCATTCCTGGCACATGTGTGTGGACTAAATGCTGCCTATTCACTGTGCCTTGCCAGTAGATGCCTAAAAGTTTTGTTATTCACTCTTATTCAAAGTGCTTAGAGGGGAAAGCTATTACTTCTTCTGTTGCTATAATCTCTTAACAGTTAAGGAGCTTTAAGTTCCCCATCCCTCTAGTACTTCCCCTGAGGCTTCAGAAGATAAAGTCTCTGCTACTCTGGTTGCCTCTTGAGTATTTTTAAGTCCTCCTGCCTCTCCAGTCACTTCCTCTTCCATTTCTCAGCCATTCTTTATGGGTCTTCCAAAAAACAGCAGTCTATACTTGGTGTGATTCTTGCCTGTTTTGTTAGTGCCTTTGGTAAACTTACCAAGGAGCAGTTAAACTGTCTGCATGTAGAAATTTCATTCTGCTGGTTCTTGATTGTAAGGAGTAGGAGACTGTTGCTATCTGTCTTCAAGCTCAGGAAACAACCACTGAGATACATTAGTGCCCAACTTACTTGAAAATACTGGTTTTCGCAAAACCAGAAATACCACAGTTATTTTTAGCAGAACCCTTCATTTTTAAAGTTGATGATTTTGGTTTTCCATTTTCCCTGAATAAGATTATTTTTCAAACCCATTACACATTTATAGTTATAGTCATCCATTTAGAAACTGAAACCATGGAGTAGGGAAGTAGAGGAGTCCTGCACATACTCATCATGCTGTGTGGACTGACTGTTGTAGTGGTGAGAAGCCAGCCTAAGAATTGCAGTGCTCTCTCCCCAAAAACTCTTTCACTCAGTCTAACTCCTTTACAGAACTTACTGCTTTTTGCTTGCCAAGTGTAAAGGCTGGGAAGCATTTCTGGGTAAACAGAATTATTTTTCAGGAAGAGTTTTGCTTGGAAGAAAAGGGAAAAGTTTTTTACTTCTGCAGGGTAAAAAAAAAAAAAAAAAAGAGGAAGCAATGAGGCCTCAGAACTGAGCAAAACATGTAAAAGCACTGTAGTGGATTAAATCAACACAGCATGTGTGATTTGGGTCTGTGCACACATGGTAATAAAAGCCAGCAAAAGTCTTCATGGGATTTTACTGAGAAGAAGTTAATGCAGATGCCAAATCCATTTATCATTTCTTTGGTTATGTGCCACTGTCCCTTCTCACCTTCTCCAGGCTGTAAGCAGTGAGCACTTTCTCTCCCAGTACATACACTTGTTCTGTCTTTAATTGCTTCCTCACCACTCAACTACTTATATGCTTTGTGGCACCAGCAGTATTTTCTCTTATAGGGGGCTAGGTGAATTGATGTAAGAAATACAAGTATTTGGAGGGTGAACAGGATTGGCCCAGAAGCAGTTTTGGGGGATTTTGGGGGGAAATTGTTTATGACAGGACTACTAGTACACAGGACTACTCAGCTTCTACTCCTCTTTCCAATTAATACATTCTGTTTTATCACCACTCTGTGCCTTCCCCACCCTGTTTTCCCCCCACAAACCTTCCAGTTAGAAAGGGTAGGTTCCACAACCACCCATGTATTTGTGGTCTACCTGAGGAAGCTAAAGTTAAGTTCTTCTGCAACCTCCTCATGCTGTCTTAGGGAAGGTGTCATGCCTCAGTTGCTCTGTCTGAACACACAGGCAATTCAGAGCTTTCCTACACTTCAGTTTGTTGATTTTGCAGTTGTTCCCTTCCATTATTGCCTGAGGATATAAAACAGGTTTTGCTGCCAGCATTCAGTGGCTGATGGTCAGAGGTGCTCCCCTTTAGTCATGCCAGTGAACATCTAGTTTTGCTTTTACACTTCTCTCATCCTCCAAGACATAAGTGTTGACATCAAGAACTGTTGGGAAGATCACAGCTCCTCTTCTGACCACAACTCCATCAGGTGGTCAGAATTAGCAGGGATAGTTTGAACAGTTTAAATAATAGGTCTTTACACACCTGGCTGTTTTTGGCAAATACAGGCAAGGGAGAGAGCATCATCCAAATGGTTCTGCTGGAAGCTTTGAAGGTTGGTAATATCCACAGGAGTCTGGACAAGCACTGTGCTGAAAACAGTCACTTCTCCAACTGGTGGAACTGAAGCTGAGAGGTGGTGTCTGGCTACAAGACATGACTATCACCTGTGACTTGCATTATGGCAAATCTTTTCTCCTGGTCTATGCTTGAATAAGTTGGGTAAGAACATAGTCAAGGAAGTGTGTACTTCAAACCTAGGATTGTGGTGTTGTGTGCATTCTTAGTTCTGGTATGTGGTCATAGGATCCAAGAGGATTTGTTACAGCTGGTGGCCACAATTTGCTCTCTGAATGTACAGAGAACAGATTATTTTAGAGAAGATGAACACTAAGCTCACATCAGTTTAGACCTTGGTGGGTGAAGTACAGCAAGCATGTGATTGTGCCTGAAAACAAAACTTGGTACCGCAAGAAGTTAATCCACAAAACATCCAACTGGTGCTTTCTGGAGAACCTCAAGATACAAGTGCAGTCATCAACAGAGAATTAAGTCAGGATAATGGTGTAAAAGGATCTGTTGGTCTTCTCATAGTCTAGTTAGACTAGAGTGCTCTTCCAGCATGGTACAGGCATGCATGAATGTGGACTCAGAAGAGATAATTCATTGGATTTTCAGTCTCTTCTGCCAGGTAACACGTGCAAGGAGGAGAAGAAATGACCTCAAATTGCACCAGAGAAGGTTTAGATTGGATATTAAGAATAATTTATTCATTGAAAGTGTGATCAGGTGTTGCAACAGACTGCCCAGGGAAATTACGATCCTTGGAAGTATTCAAAAGGCATGTAGATGTGGCACTTGGGTATACGGTTTAGTGGTGGACATGGTGTCCTGGGTTAATGGGTGCACTCGGTGATCTTAGAGGTCTCTCCCAACCTCAAAGATTCTATGATTCATGAAGTATTGTGAGCTAGAAGGTCACTATGTGGTGGTACTTGCAGAAGGAGGATTTTGACAGCCTTCTGTATCCTTCATCAGCAAAACCAGAAGGAGAATTTTCAGCTTCTCAGACTTCTCCTCTGTCCCCAGTGAAGTTCACCACCAACTCAAACTGGTTTTTGGTGGGACAAAAATTTTGTCTTGTGTTTGTCTGTGTGTGTGAGACAAAACCATACAGACACATATCCTTCCTTTGTACTCTTTTAATAGTTCTTCACATAACTGATCCAGCCTGGGCTTTTTCCCCATATTTTTTGGCAGCCTTTTCAGAAGTTGAGTTGCTTCCATGCAGCACAGCTGATGATGGGCTGTGGAGCAGGGACACATCAGCAGTGTAAGCAGAGAGTGCTGCCAGGACCTTGCTGTGAATCTTCAGCCTCATCTGTGTCTGTTGAGCTCCTTTGCTCTAGCATCTGTGAAGTGCTGCAAAAAGCACTTCCATGGGAAGAGTGGTCACTTCTAGCAGAGGGTGTGGAGGGTGTAGGAGTTAATCCCTCTAGAAGAAGAAGGACTGAAAGTGCCTCATGTCAGCACTGTGTTCAGAGGATCCCTTCCATAGAGAAAAGCTGTAAAGCTCTGGTGCCTCTCCTCTCAGTACTGTAGTGTGAGAGATAACTGTGCTCTCCTGCAAAGCAGACTGATAAAATCTGTTTCCATTGCACAAAGATGCATTGTTCGCTTTAGTGCTGAAGGAGTTGAGTTTCCCTGTGGGCTCTAACTGTAATTTGCCTCTCTTGCTTTCAAAGGTGTCTGTCTATTTTGAAAAAAAAATTCATTTGAGTCTTCATTTTCCTTGGAGCCTGCCTTCAGACTCAGCAACAACAAAAAACCCCATTGAATAAGTGAAACTGCAGACTTGTTTCTTCCTTGATTCAAGGTAGTGTTTACCAAGAATGTGGTGGGCCTTTGATTAGCACTGGAGAAAAATGGATCCCCACTGCTTTATGCACATCTCCCAATTAGCTTAATGTGAAAATGAGCTCTTCACGTGTTTTCTTTCTCACCCAAGTAAATCCATAATTAATTCAGTTCTGGTATTTTCTTCTGACCATTCTCAGACCTACTTCATCTCTTGCATTATGGTCAGCCAATAAATCCCTGAATTTTGGAGAAATAATTTCAGAAGGCTGAATTTTAGTATTTTCTCCAGACCTTCATTTTCTGTCAAAGTAACTATAGTCTTCGAAGTTGCAATTAGCACAGGTTTGGCCTCCACAAAAAACTATTTCCAATGAGATCTGCTGTCATCCAGTGGCTTGCTTTTGGATGGAGTTTTAGGTAGTGGAACTCATGTAGTTCAGTCTGATGAATATTTAATCATACCCATGGAATTCCAGTATCTGAAATTTGTGTTGAGAAAGCAGAGTGGGAATTGGCCTTGTCTGTCTCAGCATTGTCTGTCTGACCATGCATGTCTTCTATTGCCTTGTGACACCATCAAAGTGTCTAATGCAAACCTGGACACCACTATAGTGAAATTAAATCTCCTGAAAACATGCTGGCTTTTCTTAGGACCTGCTTAAAAGCAAGAGGTAGCAGGGCCTGCAGATAGTGTAATGGATGGTTTCTGGCAGTACGGCACAGCTGTTACGGGTGCTTTGCCTGAACAGCTGCTTTACAAGGCTCCCCTTGCAGTGCCTGCACTCCTTCCGACCAGGTAACTGCTGAGGCTGCACGTGGTTGTGTGTTTTGGATCTGTTTCATGCCTTGTTCTCCAAGGCAAGTCACTCTAGTTTGTGAAGATACCTAAAAAGAGAGGCAGTTGGTGTCCAATGAACATGTGTTATTTGGCTTAACATATAAAAACATTAGCTAGGGTTTTCTTATGCCTGTTGGCAAAAAGGTGTTCTTTTAAAGAAATGCCAATAATAATAAAAGCTACTTCAAATAAGGTCTGAGTTTCTTGACTACAAGTGGGAAATTACGTAGATTACCAACCCTGAGAACCCTCTGACACTCAGTGTCATGATTAGAGGGTGTGCAAGTCTATTTGAGGACTTGGCTAATTTAAACTACTTGAGCTCCACAGCTAAATTACTTCAGGTAGTGCTTAACAGCTGTGTTTTCTAACAATGAAGTCTCAATATGTTACAGAAGATGTAGTTTGTTTGCTGTTTGTGACCTTCTCTCATTTTAAAGTAATGCTTGCACTAATGACTGGTTTCAAGCCTTTGAAGAAGGGATAGTTTTGCTAATTTATTCCAAACTGAAGTTACATGACTGAATATGAATAGAGGTTTTCCTTTTGCTATGTGACATGGTCTGATATTTGGGCCTTGAAATAGATAATTGGAACATAAAATGGCAGATTTTTTAAAAAGAAGGTGTCTGGATTTTACACTCAGTTTAAGAATCTCTTCCTCTCTGTATGTACCCGTGTATATGATTTAAACCACATTTCTAGAACACACATGGACATTATTTGAAGTCAAGAAGCAAGTAATGTGTATGTGAAATGTAATGTTGTGGATCTAACTCTGTATATGTATATATTTGATAATTTTTTAATATATACATATTACTGGATACTAATTAATCTCACTAAGACATACCGCAACATCCTTAAGAACCACTATGAGAGTGTCATGCCTTGTGGCCCATCTAGCATTTGTGTTATGAAGTTGTCCCTGCCACCCTCCAGAAATCTGCTTTGGGCTGCTTTTCCCTCTTTGAGTTCAGAGAAGTTGAAAGTCTCCCTTGAGAACTAGGATCTGTGGTCTGGACACTTCATAGAGATGTTTACAGAAGACTTCATCAACTTCTTCACTGTGTGGTCTGCAATAACCTCCCATCACAGTGCCACCCTTATTGGTCTCTCTTCTACCTCCAGCCCACAAGCATTCACCCAGGCTATTGTCCATCCTATAAATGAACTCCACATATTTGAGTGTCCCTTTTGTGTAAAGGGCAACAATTCTGTGTTGTTCTGTTTTGTTAGGTGGATCTCTCTCATAGTTTCTATTGCTCAAGAGAGTCCCATGGTCATAAAAGCCACGTCTCTGCCTGAGATACCAGTCATACAGCCAGACATGTATCAGCAGGAATTACACACTCCTACCTGGGCTTATCCCTTTTGCATTTCAGATCAAGGACAGCATTGTCTGAAATCCAGCCTTTACCCATAGAGCTCTGTAGTGATTCTTCATGTATTCCATGACTACATGGCAATATCATTGCTGCCTGCATGTATGAGCAACAAGGGATGATCGTTGTACCTATAGGATAGTGAGCTTCAGTTTCTCATCGTCCCAAATTTGGCACCCCACATGTAAACCATCTCACATGACAGCATTTTTCATCAGTAGATGGGTGCCTTTGACCCCTATAGAAGGGAATCTGCAGCCACTGTTATCCAGCCCCTCTTCATCGTGTTCATACTTCATTAAGGCCTTGTGGGCCTTGACACTCCACTTCATGGAGTTTGCTCCTCATCCCAGGCTATTATGTCACAGTACCAATCCTGTCCATTCAGACGTGAGGGCAGAGAAAGAGCCTCTGTCCTGCCCCAGAAGTTTCAAGCTGCCACCTTCTTGATGGGGGGTCTACGTCCACCACACAACTTATCCCCTCAACATCCCTCCTTCCCTGCATTGTGTAGCTTGGGCTCTTGCTTTTGAATGACCATGAAGGCCCTGCTTATCTCCTGTTTGCCCTCTACTCTCTTCCTCCCACAGCCCCCTTAGGCAGGTGCCCAGTGCCCCACAGTGCTGCACTTCTCTGGGAGAGGAAGCTGGGGCCAGCGCCTCTCTCTGGGCTGTGGCTGCTGATTTGCTGTGGTGTTGTTTCCAGCCACTGCTGCTGATCCAGAACTTGCTAATTCAGGTGGGAAGACTGAAGTGCATAACAGCCCTGGGCATCTTGTAGCAGAAGGAAAGGAAATGGATTCCTGCGGATTCCCTGCAGCACAATGTTTTACCACAGTCTCATTGGGACAGGAGGATGTGGTGTAGCTCTCTAGCACAGGGGGCTGTGCTGGGCTGGAGGGATCCTGAGAGCAGAACCCTACTGGGTAGCCAAGCTTGACTTTTCATAACTAGTGTTTAAAAAGGCTGGTCCTGACAACAGTGAGAAAATATTTCTTGCTTTCTTGTCTCCAGGCATCCTATTAACAGATTTGCTGCAGTCAGGTTCTCAATTTCAAGAGTGTAAAAAACTATAGGGTTTCTTTTTTGTTTGGTGTGTGTTTTCCCTACAGGGTGTAGTGATACCTTCTCTGGAATCTTTTTTTTTTTCTAATTTTTTCCCCACCTCAGTGCCAAAAAGAAACAGATTATCCAATTTTGATAAGTCACCTTTGCCATTAATAGCCACACTGGAGATAATTTTATAAGCCACTTGAATATTTTCCCATGAAAGTCAATAGTTTTTTCTATTGCTATTGGGTGGCTTTTTAATTTGTGTAGTGCCTTTTCTTCATTCAAATACATGTCTCAGCCTCATCAAAATATTAATAAGTAGGTTTTTATGCATAAGTATTTATTTCCAGACCCAATTTGCGGCTGTCATGGTTTGTTGGATCAGCGATTTCATTTTTAAATGAAAATTCTAAGGAGATTTTGATTATGAAATGCAATGTCTCACAATGGACTATTAAGTTTTAATGTGTCAATACCTGCTTTTAAAAAAAAAAAGCTTTTAAAACTTCATACCTGTTTAATTTATCCATGGTTCCTCTAATTTTAAAAGTCTGGGTGACAGAAGGCTTCAATCCCCATAACAATTTGGAAAAGAAATAAGTAAATAACTTGTGGATCTAATTCGGACTCACAAAATGAAACAAGGATCTAGAACACATGTAGGATCATTCTTTGGGTCTTTTTTTGTGTTCAAAAAAGCCCTTTGAGGAGGTTTTGGGGAGCATTTTAAAAGCTGATGGTTAAGTTTAGCCATACAGTCCCTCAGTGTGGTGGGTTGATATGATCCTTTTAGCACAGGAGATGGCATTACCCAAAATCATACAGTCCAATGCCCACTGGAAGTGCAGCCCTTCTCCTGAGGTTTCATGTTTGAGCCAGTCCTCCCACATTAGCTCTTGGGAAGCTGGAAAGAAGAGAGAAAAGGGGGGGAAACGTATTTGGCCCTGCATAGGTTAAAAAGCCCTGTGCAACACTGTGAAGGAAGGCACGGGAACAGCAAAGCTATTGGTGAAAACGTGCGCCCACAAATGTGGTGAGACAGTGGTTTACGTTTTGCTGACAAATTACTTGGTTTCGATCCAGCTTAAGTTGGAAACAAAATTGTAAGCTGTAAGTGAACTGGATCCTGCAGCTGTTCACCACATCTGGGCTTTTGTAGGGCTCCCACCCCCAAGCCACTCCCACAGCAAGGCCCTGCACATTCTCCCTAGACAGATTATTCAGCAGAATACAGTAGAAAATTGGCTTCATGTTTGCTAGGGGTTTGTTGGCCCTGAGACTGGCCTGTCTGAAAGGAAAATATTCCTGGAAGATGTCTGGAGAGCCCATCCCTGTGTTTGCCTGCTTGTTTGTCAGTGCTGAGGGCTGGGGAAGCCCTTTTTGCAGTGCGCAGAGCAGTCTGTCCTCTAGACCCTCTTCGGCTGCACCAGAAAGGTGAAGATGAGAGAGAATTGGAAGGAGAATGATCAACATCAGCTAAACCATTGAGGTTTTCCTGATTTGGCTGGTGCAGTTAAAAAGTACACTATAGGTTTGCCTGAGGTACGCTCCTATATGTTTTATTAGACCTTTTTTTGCTTGGTCAGGAAAGCTTGGTGATCTCAATGGTAGTTCTGGATTCCTCTCAGCCACTTTTTCTTACTGATTCCAACTGCTCAAAGACGTGGTCCTGTCCCCCATTCTTCCCTTCATCACCTCTGCAGATTGCCTATCTTCACAGTGAGCCAGCTCAACTGTTACATAACCAAACCTTACCAAACCAAGGAAAACAAGTGTTTTTGCTAGATTAATGAGTCAAATCAGTTTATTCCTGAGGGTCAGCTGCAAGAAGGATCTGGGACTGCATGGTGCAGGTTAAGGAAGGGAGAAGCTATGTGTGAGCAGAAGGTTCCCCTGCTTGATGGTGTGGATCAGCTGTCTCAGAACCGTGCCCAAAGTGTTCCTTCTTGGATATCCACCAAGATGCAAACTCAGTGAAGCTCATCCTGCAGAGGGACCACACTAATCTCCTTGTGCATCTCTCATGTGTTTCTCAATGTGGATTCTTTGAGGAATATTCTTTACTTTTGTGCAATTCTGTTGAAAGAGACAGTCAAGCACAAGAGGACAAATTGGCTTAGAAAACAAATTCCATTTATCCCAGTGCTCATAAAAGCATTTGTGTTATAACCTGTAAAAATGAATGGATGCCAGAGAAGCTATTCCTATTTCCTAGTTATGCCAAGTGTAGCCACTGTCAGCACAGGTGATCCCTTACCCTCGAATATTAAAGTCAGGGCTGTGGCAAGTATTATTCTTCAGCTCAGTAATTCTGTATCTCACAGCAACAGCTTCCACAAGTCACTGACTGCTGTAAATGCCCATGTCTCGCAGTAAAATGGATTTTTAAAAAAATCCTTTTACCTCATTTGGTCTGTTAATTAAAGTCAACAAAACTTTGAATAATTATTTCAGGGAAAATGTAAGTCTGCTGTATCTTCATGAGAGAAGAAAAAATGAAAGTGTATCACTTTGGGGATGTGGTAGTTTGTTTCTTTGGCAGAACCTCCTGTGCTGAAAAATATTTCACAGAGACAGTGCTTCAAACTCTAGTAGGGTTACACACTATTCTAACGTTGTACAGCAGCTCAATCTGAATGCCTGAAAACCTTTCCAGGTATTTTATGGGAAAGATGCTAAATTCTGCTGCAGTGTTAGCCATGTGCTGCCAGACAATTAGACTGGACTTCTAGTCTTCACCTGACAATAACAAAAAGGCTTGAATTGTGCATATTTGCAGGGTGTTTTGTTAATAATCCTTCTTTTCTAGCAAAGATTAAAGAGCTAGTCAGCCCCTTGCAAGTGGCAGGAAGCATTTGTTGACTAACTGTGGCAGGAGTTAATGGATACTTGGTCTCCTGCAGACACTGCTGTATAAAGAGATAACAAGAGGGAATACCAAGCATGCCACCTTGCCTATCTACTTACAGTAACTCAGCCAGCTGATGATTAAAGCCATCTAGTTTCAGAGGGCACCATGAGAAATGCTCTGGAATTTCACGCTGAATTGATTTAAGAAGTTACTGCTCCAGCTGTCAGCTATGTTTCTTTAGCAGGGATGGTTGAAGGAAATGAAAGTCGACTTCCCCTCATTGCAGTTCACAGCCTGGTATGCTAACTTATGCTGAAATATGCTGGCCATCCTTTTCCAGAGAGTGCAACCTCCAGCAGAGGGGGAAGATTGACAGTATAGGGTGGCATCTGCCACCAGGCATGAACTACTTGGACTCGTATTCCCGCACTGCATTAGGTTAGGGCTAGGAGTCTGGTCCTTGTGGTATGACACCAAGAACTTGTCATGGACTTCCCTCACAGCGTTAGGAAGGGCAAGGGCATGTTTTAGCTCACCTCTTGAAAGAGCCTTTGTAGTACTTTCTTTTATTTTGAAAGAAGCCACCCAAGATTTTGTTTTTCTTTCCTTTTGTTATAGTATGCTGTGTTCCCTGTTTCAAGCCCTGTTTCAAAACTGTTTTCCGGTGGTGTTAACCTTTCTTCACACCTAAGGCAGATTTTAAAATACTTGTACTGTTGAAGGTATTTGTCTGCTTATTAACAGAGGTGGAGGGAGTAGACGGCTCTTCTGTCAAGTCCATAAAACAAATTCAGGTCAGACAGCTTTTGAAGCTTCTAGAAAACTAGAGGAATGTGTTGCTGTTAAAGAACTAGTTTCACTGGAGTTCTGCATGCACTGCTGTCAGTCATTAAGGTTTTTGCCTTGTGTGGGATCTGATCACTGGGAATAAACCATGATAATTTTGCAGGCTAGATGCCATTTGGTGTTTTGAAGCGTTGCAAGTGTATAGCTTTCACAAAACAAAGTACTGTTTAATCTTAACAGAAATGTTAAGATGCAACACGCAACAAGGGTTTACAAATAAAAATCAAATTATTACCTTTTTTCAAGTTATGCCATTTCCTGTAAAGCATGATGGATTCAAGTCATTCCTATGAACTCCAACAGAGGCATACACTCATCTCCTACAAATTACTTTAATGCTTTTTAGGTATCTGTGATTTGTGTATTGATGACTGGCAATGCAGACAAAGGTATGGAGGTGACAAAACCCCTGTAGAGCTATATGGTTTGTCAGTTTACTGTGAGGTTACTTACCATTTTATTGATTTGGTTTTCTTGTAGCTTTTTAGTACTTTCTGCTAGTGTGGAAAATTCAGGTTATTCATTCATTGAAAATGTTGGAATAGCTACTATATCATTATCTTAATAACCCAGGTCAATGCAGCATGTGTGCACTGCTACAGATCCATCCTACCTTCCTCATAGCTGTCTGTCAGAGTGCATGGCCTTGACCCTCAGCAAATGCTGGGCAATTGAAAAAGACTTTATTTCCATGCAATTTGCTCTCTGAAATGCTTCTTGCTTTCTGCACCATCACCCACTGCATACAGCTAAATGGATAAACATGAAATTGTTGTGCGTATCAATATGATGCACACACCAGAATGTGTCATGTATAATCTGAAATTACCAGCAGACATTTATCTGCCCCTTTTCTGTTTGTTTGTTTATGGATTTCTTTGTGTATGTGTTTTGGGGTTACAGGTATTATATATGTTAGATCTGTTCATAAACAGATGTAGTGCGATATATTAATTCTGTTTTGAGTGGCTTCTCCTCCCTCCATTAAGTATGTATGTAATGATAACTAAATAACAAATTTTCTAATAAGTCAAATAAATGTTTTTCAAAGTTCTCATTTGGAAAGATGTGTCTGCAGGTGCCATATTTTTCTTTAAAACTGACAGTTGTCAGCATGAAGTAAAATTTAAAAAACAAAAGTATACATTTTTTGAAGACTGAGGCATAGGAAATAATACTTCAATAATAATATAGTTTTAATAGCCTACCTTCTTAGAAGAATTGCATCTTGTAGTAATTTGCTATTGCTGTGTGATTGTGTGGTGATTTTTTAATATTTTACGAGGTAAGCATGGAGACCTTACAAATCTTTTTTTTATGTTCACCAGTTAAAGATAATACCAGTTGCTCCTAACTTACAATAGGTTAAGGAAGAAAAGACTTGGTCCTAGCACTAGTAAACAAAAAAATACTCTGGTGAGAAATGAATGTTCATGCATTCCTTTGTTTCAGCTCTTGCAGAAAGCATGACACTGGTTTATGTGCATTTTTTTCCTCCCATTTTTTTTGCTGGTGGCCATTAATGCTGTTACTTCCGTCATCATGCTTCATCAGTGTGCTTTCCTGAGAGGAGTTTCTTCTTCACATAGCACTATATTTGAATATGATTCTGGTCAAGGCAGGACTGATTTTTTTTCTGTTGAGCTTTTGGCTCAATATGCTGAATTATTTAGTTTATTGGATACTTTCTGAATCTAGAAAATAATCTGGTTATCTGACCTGCAAATAAAAGCGAACTCCTAAAAGAAGAGCTTTTATGGACATATTGTTCTCAAATAGCAGAAGTCACTTTAAAATAATTTCCCCTTCTGAGGAGGTTTTAAGAAACAAGTTACCCGTCCAGGACAAATGTATGGATTCCCTAATATCCCTTTTCTCTAACATCCCTTTTCTCTAGAGGTGCCTATGCAAGTCTGATCACTGCTTTCAAAGGGAATGGTTCAGCCTTTGAACATTGTTTATATGACTTTGAAATCCAAACATTTTGAGCATGTGACACATGGCATAATTCCCTGACCACCTTTGCACTTTATGTACAATCTCTGCAGTACTAGTCACAATTTGTGAGGACAAATAATTAATCTTTGCTCTTACTAGAACTGACTTTTTTGTTTGCTTCCCAGTGAAACTACCAAGATCCATTTGGTGTTTAAGAATTGCTTGTAAATGTAGAAAGCTATTACTATGCAAATTTGGTATCCACAGCCTTTCTATTCTGCTGATTTCTTGGGCTCTCTGAGGACTGTAACTATAGTTAAAGTGCTGCAAACCATGGTAGAAACCTAAGGCATAGCTTTCGACTCAAAACTTGGCTGAGCTCTTCATAGCTGTGTGAAGGCAGCCACATCATGTAATACAGTCATCTCATTAGGTAATCAGTTGACCAGATACATCATTACTTAAAAATTCATTGTAGAGAAAAATCTCTTCTGATTCTGATCTGTGGTTCAGCTGTGATACTAAACTTAAAATCAAGCAAGTGTGTATATATATTTAGATGACTGACTCCTGAATGCAGGCCAGACAGAAGCAATTTGCACATTGAAATGTGACAAGCTCACAGTGTAGAATTTTAATCAATGAGACATTTTAGCTCATCTCCATGTATTATTTATGGTTGAAGACTAATATCAGATTAAAATATGGCAAACTTGCTCTTCCCAGAGGAGAGTTTGGACAGAGTGCATAAGGACTCAGGGTGATGAGGCTAGACACCATGAGGACACTCTGCCCCGTTACACTGTTAATCAAACTGGTTGTTTATGACAAAAAGTATCTCTGTTACCACCTTTGTAGTATAAGCCAAAATACTGGCACTCTTCCAATTTCTCATGTTAAAATTGAATTCCAGAGACAAGATTACTGTTAGGCCTGCAGTGCTTAGCTTTATGGAGATTAATTACTTTGTTGTTCTAATTTGTGAGGTTAAATGATTGTTGTGTGGAATAGCTGTACTGTTGTTCCCTGTTACTGGTGTCAGACAACTTTCCTTGCAGCCACCACCTTTCAGAGGATTTTAGTGAAAATATCACACATCACGTCACACACAGTGTACAGTATCCAAATTCCAAGACAAATAGGTATTTTGCAACTGCAGAACATGGCTGTCTTTTTGAAAGTACCAGGACAACATCCTTAGACCACCATGTGTGTATAGCTATCATCCATCATTCCCAGTATTTTTAGTACTTGTCATATGAAACTTACAGTTCAACTTTTCTAACCTTAATCAACAAATATGAAATAGAATATCATATAATAAGGAATTCCTATGTACTAAAAAGAAATATGTGTTCATAAAAGGAACATTGAGATCACTGGAAACTTCAAAGATGAATTTGAGGCAGAGAATGATTGACTTGTATTAACAGGGGAGAAAACTTTATTCCCAGCTGGAGAGGAAACAGCACTGGCAGAAAATCTTTGAAGCATTTGTTCATAACAGAACAATCTTGTCTTTGGGGTTCTGTTAAATGAATTAAAATCAGCTTCTTTTCTCTTAGCATGTTGAATTAACAGTAGGAGTTTAGCAGTATTGCAACAGAATTCTAAGAGTTCTGACTCGATCAGTTCTTTGTAAGTGGATAAACTTTATTTTGGCCAGTGTTGAACAAGTAACTCATTACAAATAAGTAATTCAAGATGATGAAGGGGGTTTTGCTCATAAAAAAGTTCAACTGCATTATTTAAATGCATTCCATACATTTTTCTCTCAGCAATTGGCAAGGGGGAAGAGGTGCCATGGCTGTTCTCTTTCTGCAAATGCTTAGAAATCTCTTAATTATCATTATAAGTCCAGAAAAACAGCAAAAGGATGAACAGGTTCTCAAAAGTTTCCAAAAGTTTTACCTGAGATCTCAGGCTATTTCAGGCAATCATCAAAGGGAAGCAGTTATACGTATGAAACTGCAGAAGCCATGTGTGTGGTTTGGCATTAGCAAGTAGAATACCTTGCTGGAGGTGTTTGTATTTATCACAGTGAATTCTTAATAATCATCAATAAATCACTTAAGCTGTTGGTGAGCTTGAACCATCTTCACGGCTGCAGCTTCAAACGTGTCTTATGCAATACCTGAAGCCCAGGGTGCATGTGTGTGGAATTGCAGATGACTGTTGTTGCATCAGTAGTTCAACTGACAATGTTTCTTATTCAGATCATTGCCTGCACAACTGGTAGCATGCCCCATGAAAGAAATTATTGTAATTGTCATAATAAAAATAATTTAACAGATTGCTTTTTTTATATAGTCAGCAGTCTGTAATGGTTGGGTTTATTGTGTTATAAGCTGGTTAAGTCAAATACACATATTTGAAATGTAAGTAAGAATTTTAAGGGGCTCATAACTCAGTATGCATTCAGATTTTTTTTTAAACTGAATTAATACTTTACGTAATACTTTACTTCACATGCTGCTCCCTTAGGATTTAGAAAGACAGTGATTACATGGTAAATACACACTAATTATTGGAATCACTTGTTGCAGCTTAACAGTGTCCGTGCAGATTTGTCACTTCTTTCTGCAGTATTATGTGAATTTAATTTGGGGGGTTTTAAGTCTACCACCCATCACAGTTGCTAAGTTCCACTGTAGAACAGAAGTTGGTTGAGTAACTGGTATTGGTTAACTCTCTCTTTTAAATAGGTAGCAGGTCCTTGGGAAATATTGGTGATGCTGGTCCAGGAGTTTGTGGTGAGCTTTCAATAGATTATTTAAGGTGGTTTTTGTGTTTTCCTCCCCTGTGTACTCTTAAAGCAATTGCAGCTTAGCAGTTCCCTTCTATGAATATCATCTCCAGGTCAGGATGTCGTAAATGCTGAGACCAAACGCAAGACAGCACACAAGTGGTCAAACATCCAAAACAAGACAGAAAAGAATAACCAAACACAAGACAGCACACAAGTGGTCAAACATCCAAAACAAGACAGAAAAGAATAACCAAACGCAAGACAGCACACAAGTGGTCAAACATCCAAAACAAGACAGAAAAGAATAAGGAAAGAGGAACACATAGCATCTCCCTCCATCACATCAGGTGGGAGTTAAATCATATATCATCTTCTAATCTCAAAGGAAATACAAAATATTTAAGAGATATTGTGAGAATATTGTAGTTTTGAAGGATATACTCATACTTTTATAAAAATTGAAATAAGCCAATTAATCAAATTCCCCCCCAAACCAAACATCTAAAAGGAACACTCCATGCACCTATTCTGTATTTAAGTATCCATTGTCCTTTCAAAAATTCAATTTGTGATTCAAACGCAAATCAGAACTAATAATGAAACCATTTTTGGATGATGTTGAAAATTGTCATGCAAGAGTATCTGGTGCTCTACATAAATTACATTGTTTATGGAAATTATGAGTTATTTGAATAAGCAAACAAATGTGAGACAAAGATGAGAATGGCTGTATCAAAGATCTACGTAGTAAAGAACATAGGTTAACTATGAAGACAAGCACAGGAACCAGAAGTTGTATGAATGATCCCTCTATATACCACACACCTGCCATATGCTCACCAGCTTCTGACAATTGAAGATTTAAGAGATTTAGTGGATCAGAGGTTGCATTGGGACTGTTTTGTTCATTAGATGGACCTAGTTGTATGTTCTCCTAATTCTGTTGGAGCAAGTCTAGAGGTGGCCACCACGTTGACCAGAAGGATGGAGCACCTCACCTATGAGAAAAGGCTGAGAGAATTAGGATTGTTCAGTCTGGAAAAGAGAAGACTTCAGGGTCAGCTAGTTATGTCCTTCCAGTATCTGAAGGGAACTTACACAGAAGATGAGACAAGACCATTTACAAGAGCATGTAGTGACAGGACAAGGGGGAATGTGTTCAAATTGATAGAAAGTAGGTTTAGATTAGTTATTAGGAAAAACTTCTTTACTGTGAGGGTGGAGAGGCACTGGAACAGGTTGGCCAGGGAAGTTGTGGATGCTCCATCTCTGGCAGTGTTCAGGGCCAGGCTGGATGGAGATCTGAGCAACCTGGTGTAGTGGAAGATGTCCCTGCCCATGGCAGAGGGCTTGGAAGGAGATGGTCTGCAAGGTCCCCTTCCAACCCAAAACATTCTATGATTCTAGGATTCTAACGAGCTCTTTTTAACTTTTAATTTATGACACAGATTGTAGCTGCATGGAGAGCTACTATCTGCATATCTAACTTCAGATAACCTTGTAGTTTTTAATATTGTGAGATGATCTTTGGTCTTGATTATATCCTTCTGCATCTTTTTTGTATATTCAACTGCTGAGCTATTTAGTCTTCTGTCTAAGGGTTCGTTGATACAAATTTTACCACTCTTGTTGCCCATGTACATTTTTTAATTCTGTGGACTTTTTCAGGACATGTGGGTATTTTGAGTTGTTTAATATTTTGAGATGGAGCAAGGTAATCACATAGCTTCTAGTTAGTTTCTGTCTTGCTGCTAGATCCTAAGGTGACCCTCTAACTCTGCCTTTGTCTTCTGCAAATTTGCACTGGCCTGGTTGTTCTGGTGTAAATCTGTGAGGAAGCACTCCCTGCTATTGTATCCTAATCCTGTTTCTGACAGCATTCCAGGTCAAAGGCAAGAAATTATCTTCCCAAAACACCTTGAAGGGATGACTCTAATGCTCCCCCCAAGGGACTCTAAAAGGTGATACCTGTTTATGTCCCCATCCATTTCACACGGGGTAACTGCATAGAGAGCAGTTCTTTCCTCCTCCCCCTTTGACTTAGGGAGTTTGGGAACAGTTACCACGGCTTGACAGAAATTTGTCAGTTGGAACATTTGTCAATGGAACAGTTGTACAAGTGAGTAGGAGAATCTGCTTGCTTAGAGTACAGTCCTGACCCTGGTTATCAGCAGGAAGCCATATCTGTATCTCTCTCCAGTGTCTGACTGCACAAAAGCAAGCATTTTTCTCCAAAACTTAATGTGGATTGTCTGCTATTTATGGAAAAATACAGCTGCAGAGAAAAATAGACTGCATATTAAAGTTTTGTAACCATGGTTGTGTCCATTAACTGGACTTTGCAAGGGTGTGGCTGTTTAAGTGCCACAGGTACTTAAACAGGAGGCAGGTACATACTTGGCTAGTTTTTATGCTGCATTTCAGATCCTGACAATACTTCTGTCCCACATCTGACAAATTTGTGTGGTACTGGCTCCTTCGGGGAGTTAGTACTTTTTGTGAATTCAAGATGCTTCTCAGTATTTTGTGAAATAATAAGAATAATTGAAGATAATACCTGAAATGAAAGCTTCGTAATTCTACAGAATCAAACAGCTAATGAGTTTTCCAAATTAAGAAAGTATGTACAGATACTCTTAGGATAATTTAGAAGTAGTTCTGAGTTGAAAAAGATGGTTTTGAATTTAAAACTGTGGTTCAGATCTGCCTCGGGATTTATTGTGTGTATCATAAAAACAAAGGCAGAATGCTCTGTGTTTGTGTTTTAATATTTCCATTGCCAACAAACTGTTGAAAATCTGGATATACCCTTGGAACTTGTATTAGGAATACTTAATAATTATTGTCTTAAAGCTATTGGCAGTTGAACACTTTTTGTTGCTTTGTAGTTCTTGTAGAATTATCAGTGGCATCTCCTTTGAAGTTTTACATTTACTTGGGAACAAACCAGACTGAGAAAAATGCTATTGTCAGGCAACTCAGGACAATTAAAATCTCAGTTTGAGAAGTGATATTTAATTGCTCACGGCCTACACAAGCTTGTAAAACAAATTTAATTACATGCATCAGACAAGCTGATGACCTCCACTTAAAATCCTGTGTACATAGGATGACCCGTGTGTCTGGCCTGAGATTGAATAGAGAAAAAAAAAGCCCAAGTTTTCTCCTGCATGTCACCAAGGAGCAGCTGTGCTCTATACCTCCCTGGCAAAGCAAATGCATTTGCTGTCTGCCCCACAGTCATGATGGAGAAACCAAAAGAGAAATTTAACCAAGGTAGAGGTTGAGATGAGTCAAAGGGCTTCTGACCACAGGAATACTGAGTTCAGTGCACTGGCTGAATAGATACACTATGCTTTATCTGCCAGAGACATCAAAATAATAGTTACTAGTGGCTTTATTTCCATCCTATTTTACAAAAAGAAGCCTGCTGTTGAATTATGATGATGAAGATGGATAATTTAACTGCTTATGTCTTATCATGACAAGGAACTAAATTTAGGTCTTCACATGTCTTTGCAGGAGGGAGTGGGTTGTTCACTTGTTTACCTCCATGCTACAGGATTACATTGCAATCCATAAATAAACATGCTTGCCCAGGAGGAACATCTCTAAGGCATAAGCACAGTGCTTGCCCAGAGCCTGCTGTGGAATTGGGCTGTAGATGGGGTGAAGGTTGTTTGAAAAGAGTAGACATGCGATATCGTTTTAGGGTGTAAAGAAAGCAAATACATCATGGGAAGGTCTTTGTGTACAGAAGTGGAATGAAAATTTTGCAATGAATGCCAAAACATAGACAAGTTCCCCAGATAGTGGTCTGGGACTGGAGAAAGGGATTATGTTGTTGCAGATGCAGAGCCAGCAGTTGAGGCTGGAAATGTGCATCAGTGCTTTTTGCTTTGGCTTTTAGCTGAAGTCCTGATTCCAGTCTCTGATGTAAGGCTCTGACTCCTAGACTTGAGCAGATGCAGTGGGGTGAGCTGCAGCATTTGCCCCTCCCTGGCAGCAGCTTTGCCCCTGTGTGGGAAATGGAACCCACTAGCCAGGGCTGCTGAGAGCACATTCCTGCTCCTTGGCTACTTCACTTTGCAGCCTGGTGTGGAATGAAAATAGTGTATTATGTTACAGTGTGTAACTTTATTGTAGAGTGCGTCCCAACCTAATTTTATACTGAATTAATATATAGACATTATGATTTTATTTTGGCATTAAATTAGGCAGCAATATATATGCCTTGCCTGAAAGATGAGCAGCTACCTGCCAGTGTTGTAGAGGTTTGCTTGTCCTTGTAACTGATTGAATTCCAGGAATACACACACAGTGAGAAAGAGGTACAACCTTGTAGTGTTAGTGTTGCTACTCCTGGCATGTCTATAATGTACATGTACACACACAGGAAAAGTACATACAAAGAGATTCATATGAATGTAGGAAACTGCACCTTTTCCTTACAATCCTGTACTGTATGTTTCTGTCCTTGTATGTATGTATTCTCTATAAAATACAAGTTCCTTTTCTCTAATATTAAACTGCTTGATCAAAACTCCTTATCCATAATAACTGAAGATGGAGATACATATTATGGAGAAGCCAAATTGAACAATAAAATACTGTTCCTCACAAGAAAGATGGAAAACTTTATAGATCATCTGCTGCTGATATTGCTCTTTTTTTCAAAGAGGCAAGGATAACCCTGGTGTTACCTAGTGAGGGTAAATAACAAACCTTTTTTTCACTGAAATTGACTTAGATTAATTTCCAGGGGAAAATAGAGCAGTAGGAGTATAATGCTACCATTTTTGAGAGTCATACTTGACAGTCCACTGTTACAGCTGAAAGTTGTTCTCTGTATGTCCTGTCCTCTGCATAATTTTGTCATGCCTGTTGTTCCTCTCTCTTTATAGTTGTGCTACTTTAAATGAGCTCTGCAGAAAAACTTGCTGTCAAGTCTGGGAAAAATAGTGCAACACCTTAATTTTCTGTATTACAAAATGTTCTGAAACACTTGCAGAGGGATCCCAGTTTGTGCATCAAGTCAGCTGGAGTAATTAGGGCATGATGCAATTGTTTCTTTATGGGCCTGAAGCCATCCCAAGAACCACAAAGGCTGATTTCTTCCTTGTTAAAGGTTGCTTTAACCCTTGGCCAGGTGTGTGTCATGGGTTTTGTTCAAACAGTTTGAGTTCTGAGACAAATGGAATCACAAGACCTCAAGTCACTCAGCTCACAGTACTGCAGATCAACATGTTTCTAATATCTCTGAATATTTAAGAAGACCAAATATTGTGCAAGGAATGTGATTTTGGGTTGGGTTTTTTTTGCTACAGAATGGTAAAAATACATTCACAGCATTCTACTTGATGAATCAGGATCCGAAAATATTTATTTTGGCTGGCCTAATATGTTGTCATCCTCCATGTTCCTTCTGGAAAATTTTGGCCTTTTCACTAGTTCAATTCCTTGTGGAGCATTATTTTGGACTGCTGAGAAGAGCAGTAAAAATCTGCAAAGCTATTTTCCCTCAGATGATAAAAGGAAGTCAGTTATAAAGTTGGTGATTTGTGCTACGTGCTTCTTGTTGTTATGATTGCAATAATTCTGCATTTTAAAATAATTTAGTAAACCATGTTCACAGGCACACTTTAAATTTGGATGTTATGTTTCTAAACACTTTCCAGCTCTCACTAAGGTAGTACGAACTTATACAGTCTTTCTCTCTGACTATTATGGAAAAATTATTTTGGAAATTGAAATGTGCTTTGGAGGTTTGGGGTTTGTTTTTACTTCAGAAGAGCTCAGACAGGTTAATGGGGAGGTTTTTGCAGTTTGTCCATGTAGAAAATGTTCATACACATTTAATATTTTTTCTCAGAAGCCTGCAATGATGATTGTAGGTTCTAATTTCTTTCATGAATACTTGAATTTACCAACTAAAGACATTTACTCTCTTTGCAGCTCTTTTCATACCTTTGGCTATTGAGGCATAGAAAGGATGTGTTATAGTGATCCAAATTCAGATTTAATTTTAGCCTGTTTTAACATTTCTGTTGCCTTCTTTGTAAGTATTTATGCTAAATCTTCCATGCATGGAATGGGAAGGAATTATCCCTCCTACCTTGCAAACATAAGTTGCACATTTTTCATTTTTCTCCTAAAAAGACAGAGAGGACTTGTTAAATACCTCTCTCTCCCCAGTGATGTGAATGGCCAGTTCTTTAAAAATAATTTTGTGACCCAAGATGCAGACATTTTTTGTTCCCTCTGAACATATCACTAGCTCAGAACCTGACCTGAACAGGTATGTGCCAGAAATGTATCACCAAAGATTGGAGCCTAAATAGTGGGAACAGATTGAGGGCTTTTATTTTTTTCTTTCTATGTTTTTCCAATAAACATCAATTTACCCTGATGTTCTTCATTACCTCTAGATTAGCAATAACCTTCTTAAACTACATAATTACTAGCAAATAGTGGGTGTTATATCAATTTATACATGAATAAACACATGTCAGTTCAAACAGATGAGGGTTTTCACAAGTTCCACATATCGAATATTCTGGAATGAAATATTTTTATACTAGCATTTCATCCCTTTTTTTCTGTCGTGCTCAAAGGAGATTCTCCTTCAGCAGGCCTGTATTTGTTATTGATTTTGTTTAATTTTCAACTTTGGATGCAAGCTGTTTAAACAGATTACTCCCTGCTTTTGTCTGAGTCAACTTCCTCATGCTTTCATCAAAGCAAAAGAGATTATTTGACTTTCTGACTTGTAACACAGCATTACAAGAGAGTCATATGTTAAGTGACAGTGATGGATTCTCTATCAGGAAATGGCCATTCTGCCTGCATGTAAGTCTCCTGTAATTGTTCCCCGTCAAAGAAAAAAAAAAATCTCATTCCTATTTCTTTGGAGTCTATTTATTAGCATTCATTACAGTTGTGTTTACTCCTAACTCAATCTAACACATTTCAGAACTATATTAGGTGCAAGTGTTTGAACTGGAATAACAATGTGCAGGCATCATATGTTTGTGTCCTGTCACTGATCCTGTACCTTAAATTTCTTACTCCTGGGCACATGATATTTGTGACCTGACTAATACCTGGCAATAGAAGGAGACCTTCTCTTCAGGCTGACTTGCAGTGTACTTGTGAGATTTCATGGTAGCACAAGCTCTGGGCACAAATGATGTTTTCTGGTGGGATCAAAACTTCTTATCCTTTGCATCTTATTTATAAGAAATATAAGGTGAAGATAGCAAGTTAAGTAGGTACTCAATCAGCTAAATCTATGGAAAATATTTGAAAGACACTGCTGGGAACGTATAGAACTCTGTCGACATTCATGTTTCAGTTGTTTCTGCAGGAACAATTGGGTTACAGGTGTAGAATAGGGGTTCCCTCAGCCAGGGTAGCAGGCAAATCAGTATGGACAACAGCAGGTGCTTTGGAGATACATAGCATCATCAGAGATTGTGGTGTTGACTGACTGCATGTGCATCTCTTTCTCTTGGGCTTTGTGCTCCAGGCTGAGTAGGTGAAGGGCTAAAACACCTCTGTAGGTTCTGAAGATGTTTTTTCCTAGAGGGGAGACACAGATATTTCCTACCCTTATGTAAACTGTGGTAAAAGGACTTCAAACTGCAACAAATGACAGCTCCCAGACACAGTCTCAATACTCAACTGAACGGGCAGGGAAACTCTTCCAGGGCTTTGATACAGGAGGCACATTACTTACTCCTTGTGAGCCATGCAGATGTCTTAACTCCCTCATATGGCCAGGCTCCTCTTCACATTGTTGTCTTTCTGAACAAACAGTACTTTATACAGAAACCTCAGTGTCATCAGCCTGGAGAGAGTAGCAGTGCAGGTGATCTCGTGCTGGCTGCGCTAAACCCCAGAAGCCCACCAGGATTTCATCCTCCAAATGTGGGTCAAGGATTTCTCCTTGTCCTGGGACATCTGGATGTCTTGGACAGGACCCAGGTGAAGGAGGGAAGTGCACAGAAACAGGAGCTGTGATAAACTCAGGATTGTACAGAAATAAAGCATACTTGTCTGTTTAATTTTTTCAGCTTAGCCACTTTAAAAGAGCTGCTGCAAATTATCAAGGCACTTGCGTCTATTGAGGGAGTGTTTCTGGTGAGACTTAAAATTGAATACTAACTGGCTGTATTTCTTTAGGATAATCAGCACAAGCCTGAAATTGCTATACTAGTAAAAGATGATGTGCCTCAGCATTTGCTTAGGCTGTGTATGGTCTTGTTGCCTTAGGTTTTAACCCTTATATTTTTCAAATTCTGCATTGTCTGGCATGTATGCTTTATAGCTCGTTAGTTGCTGTTCTCTATAGACATAACAGTGCCACTCTGTACTTACCCTTCAAAGACATTCAGGCTGCCCAGGCCCAAGCTTCTAAAGCAGGGGGCGGGGAGAGTGAGCTAAGGGAGCTAGGAGAAAATTGCAAAGTTTTAATTGGTAAATCTATGCTGATATCCAAATGGTCCAAACCTATAAAGGTGTGGAGAACTCGTGACTCGTCGTCCATTTTGGGTGATGCCCCAAGGAGGGCGCTTTGTCTGCCCTAAATGTACCTTTGAAGGCCTTTTGAATAAATACCCACCTTTTATTCCCTTACTCCTGACTGGCCTCAGTTTTTGGGCTAGTCTTTTTAGGCAACAGTCTAACATATGGACATACTGCAGTCTTATTGGCAACCTGCAGTAGCTCTATATATACTTCTGTACAAAAATGAAGCAGCAGAATTAAAGTGGCAGTCATTTACGCCTATACATATATGATCATAATTACTTTTCGTAATTATATATTACAAAGGCAAGATATGGAATAAAAAGTGATAATAAAATTAGAATATCAGTCCTGACATGGACGTTGAATTGTTTATCTGATAGTGGTCAATAAACAAGTTAGGAAGTAGCTAAGGTTTTTGCTGATGTAATTAGATTAAGTTAATCACAGGTTGCATGTGTGTCTCCTCCATAGCAACTCATTACTGAAAGGTTTGTGTATATACTGAGAATGGAAAATAAATGGACCTGCGGGCATTTTGTGTTAGTATTGAGGATTTATATATTTTTGTGATTTTCACCTATACCATGTAATGGTATATAAAATAGAATAGCAAATGTGATTATAATGATCTGAACAGGCTCAGTCTTAATGATATACAGCTCCCTTCCTATTTTGTTGTAAAAACATACCTCTAAGTCAAAGCCTTTCTCTTGCATAAATGCCTAAAATCTTATTAAAAATCTGATCTCATTAGGTACGCCATCAGTATTAAAATAGTGTATCCTAAATCTCAGTCATTTATAAATTATCTGTGCCCGAAAAGATTAAATGAGGAGCTCACCAATTAGTATAAGTGTCTTAGTGGAACAGAAAGTGACTTCAAAGGACTTCATTATATATTTGGGGGGTTTTGCTATATATTTTTTTTCTTTCTTTCTGAAGTACTACCAGTCTGAAAACAACTTTCAAAACTTTTTTGCAATATTTCAATCTTTTTAAATCACTTTGGTATACAAGGGGAAGAATTGAAACATTAAAAAATACTTTAAAACAATCTCTTTCATTTTAGAGATTAAAGGATTGAAAATTAAATGCAAAGTCTTAGGCTGCTTTTGCTCGTCTGCTGCACCACTGTTTGTTCTTACATGTGCAGTGGGATGGAGTTTGATGCAGCATTTAATCCTGTTACTCAATCCTTGGTTTATCATGTGCCTTCTGATGTAAATGCTGTGGTTTGAGTCTGGGTCCGATCATCTCTGATCACGTTTGCAAGACGTTTTTGCCCATATTGCAATCAAATTGTGTCAGACAGTGCTACAGAGTTCAGTAAACCTTGAATTCCCAAACTCCATCAACCTGGCAAAAAAATTAAGCCTCAAGTCCTGCACAGAAAGCTCCCTCCATCACGTGAGCAGCATTCTGGTCTCAGGCTGCTTTAGTCCAAGGCAGGTCATACCTTGGAGCAGCTGGAATTTCCAGTTTCCAGCTGAGAAATTTTCCGATTTCCTCCTTCTTTGTGCTGTGCAACATCTGGCAACCAAAAAAAGTTTTACTAATAAGTAGCATTAGAATAGAGTCACATGCTGTGTCAGGGACAGCTTGGAAAGAATGCAAGTATTGTATCCTCTTGTGTGCAACATCCCTATGCTGTGTCCTGGTTTTCCTAGTAAAACATGTAGCCTGGTTTTAGATTTAGATTATTTTTGTGATTTTTTTTTTTTTTTTTAAATGATACTTGGTTTCCACAGAAATTTAAGCAACAGTGAGACTTACTTTGGCCATTCTGCAAGGGACCCTGCATAATTCAGTCTTAGAGCTTTTCACTATGGCACTGCATAGTGAAGACATCCGTCTATTCCTAACCGCTGCTAAACCTCTTTATGTTTTCTGCTGGAGTGGGAAGTAGAGAAAGAACAGTACATCAGAGCAAATGGTATGTTTTTATAATACCATGTGTATAAATATTGGTGCAGTCCTGGTGCAGTTTCCATATTAAGTGCCAGCAAAAGTGTTTTGAAACTTCAGAAAGTGTACTTCAGAGCTGTAGGTCCAAAAGTGCATGGTAAGGCAAAAAGGTGAATAAGCCATTTAAATGGTGAGGGTTTCAGTGGGGAGTTGAAGGGGAGTGGTTGGGGCATAACTACAGTCTCATGTACTGCTGTGGGAGCAGGAAGAGGCCCAGATATATTTAAAAAAACATATGAGGGGAAAAAGTTTTTTTTCCATCTCAAGCTGTATCAAATTCCTCCCTCCTTAGCTTTTGTTAATCCTTCAACATCTTTAGAATTTATTGTTTTATGAAAAATGTAACTGTACATATATATATATATATATATAAATATATAACTGCATATATATATAGTTATAAAATGAGTATGTATTATAAACTTACACAAAAATACATTGTTTTCAAAGACAGGATAAAAGTCATTGCTGCAGTAACTTTTCAATCACCTCTAATAATGTTTTCCACATCCTTCCATTTCAAACAGAAGTGAAATGGATCAGCATGAGGAAGCTGTTCATACTGGTTCCCAGCTGTGGATATGTCAGTGGAGATAAATCCATGTCCTCAAATATTACCCTTTCCTGAATACTAATTTGCACACACCTAAAATTCCACTTTGACAAAACCAAACCTTTCCAAGGTGTTCATCTGCTCCCTCAGCAAGGTTTTGAGGTTTCACAGTGTTTGTACAAGGAAGTTCAAGGCCTATGTGACTAAATAAAAGTAGCCCAGGTGCTGTAAATGACAGCTTTTCTTTTCCTTCGTTTTGGAGGAGCAGAGGTCAGGGATATACATTTATTTTCTTTGTTGGTGAAGGTTTTCCGTGCCCTTCCAGCCCTGTTCCTGTCTGCTGGCCAGCTGGGTTTTTAGTGGCTGGTGTCTGAGGAGGAGAATTTGCCTTTCTGAGCAGAAGTTGCCTTTCTGATCAGACTGGCCAGTGCCTTTTGCAGGAACCTTCTGAAGCTGGAAGTCCAACTCTTGTCCTCAAGTCACTTTTTTTTAATAATATGTACCAAATCTGAGTAGGCTTTCATTCCCTTTGGGGAATTAATTCATTCCCTAGGGGTGAATTAAATGTCCTTTCTATCAGATTTCTTTATCTCTCAGCTCAGAAAACTGGGAAGAATATCCTGCTTCTTCCCTCAAACCATAACGTTCAAATTGGAGTTTAAATGAAGCATTTTTGTGCAGGTATATTTTCTAGAAAGGGGGGGAAACTCGAAGAGTTCTTTATTTATTTATTAAATTCATGTTACCCTAAAAGCTGTTTCTGCAGGCAAACTGCTTTTGCATGTTTGCATTTGTAAAAGATATGTATATATGAATATACACCTTCTTGGTGACTTCCACAGGGTAGGACCCTCTGTGCTTTTGCATGACGTACTGTACCTTGCAGAAGTTACCTCTGGCTTACTGTAATGCCAGTTTTCCATTAACTAACAGACTATGAAAAAAAATTAAATAAAATGCCTTTGGGAATAGTAAATGACAAACTTCTCTGAACGTGAGCCTTGCAGCCCAATCTCCTAAAAGAAGCACCTGCAATCTGGCTTTATAGGTGATACACAGCTAGTTGGCAGACAAAAACCTTGCTAGGATTTCAATTTACAACCTGTGATACATAGGATTCTTTCTTCCTTGTAATGCTTTAAACTGAAATTGAATTTTAAATTAACTTGACACTGTGCTGTTTTCAAGTCAGATAAATAACTGTGTTCCTTTTCCCTTCCCATAATATATTTGGTATCATACTATGAAAGCTTTTCCTGAATTGATATTAAAATTATACATTTCCTTAGGAAAAAAAAAAAAGGTGGAACATAACCATGTAGCTATAAGAAGTATTGTTTGCACTTTGACAATTAGATGGTTTTATGGTTTAGGAATTTGCCAGTTTTATTTCTGTTACTTACTGTAACAGTTTGTGGTTTATTTCTGTGTTTTCTCTCAAAGCTTTGATTAGTGGCCTTCAGGGTTATGTTCTTTGAGCCTTCATGCATGTAGATATCTTCCATTTACTTTAATTGATCAGGAGACCCCATTTTTCACGTCAGTACCCCATTTGCACCTTCACAGTGTTAATGAAACAATGTGTCAACATTGTTTTGGTGTGCTTTTTTTTTCATATATTTTTGAGTGTTTGCAGTTTTTTAAGCTGTTAGACCTACACTGTCCTGGTGTCAATGCTTATAAAACACACCAGGTAGTTACAATGTGGTTAGTGATGTCTTAATCTGACACCTGTGGTAGCATAAATCTTTTTTACACTTGATGCCACCAAGAAGAATATTATAGAAGAGCTGCCTTAAAAAAAAGCAGATGGATTCAAGGTATTTCACAGAGAATTAAATAAATACCCATGTTTCTGAATGTGAATGTATAGTAGAAAGGAAGACTTTTACAGTAGAACTGCTTGTGATTTGTTTTTGTTTTCCCTAATTCTCCCACTCTTAATTGAACAAACCTTTCTCATGAAACTGTATCTCAAAGAGCTTACACTGAAGGACATACAATGGCAGAATTTACAATATTAGCATGCTGAGCAAAATGTATTTCTTCTGTTCCTGGTGAAAAATGTGCCTAACACCGTGGGTCCCTATGTGTAACTTGAAATAAGGTATTGAAGTGCATCCCTCCCTCCCTTCTCCTCCCAGGAAAGTGTTCTCCGAACAGCTCCCATTTTGTACCTTTTGGCTTTCAGCAGAGCATTAGCATTCCAGAAAGAGTTTCACCAGCCCCTAGGCTTTAACAGTGGTCAGGACAGGCAGAAGGAAAAATTACCAAACACTTCCCCTCTTAGGCTTGGGCCTTGAATTGTAACCAGGGGCTTTGGGGAGTGTATTAAAGAGCACTGCTTTCCTTGCGTACTCTTTCCCTGTTCCCTTGTTTTCTGATACCAGTGTGACCCAATATCCTTACTGTTTTTATAACCAAGCACAATGAAGAAATATTTGGAATATTTCATATCTTCAAATGTATCAGCAAAGGAGAAAAAAAAACACCTCTGCCTTAAACAGGACAAGAAGTTATGCAGACCTGCCCAACTCAGACAGAAATGCTCCTAGGGAAAGGAATGCCACATGATATTGGAAAGTTATCATTCACTCAAATAAGAGTGAAATACCAGAGCCTTAGTTTGGGTGCTTTTCACTGTTTTATAGTCCAGTCTTCTCTCTGCCCACCCCTACCTCCCACACTCCCCCAAGGTATTCAAATGGAAAAGTGTTCTTTCCAAGGTATTTTGACAAAGAAGGCATTTGGCAGCAGATGATCCAAAGCATCTTAATGTGCTATGATCCTTCCCCAGAACTCAGCTAAATGTGCTGAAAAAGGACTCTTTCTCCATACCCTGTGCAGTTACTAATCCTTTGAGTGGATGCTGTCATTGCACATTCTGGGCCATGTGCCTGAGTTTACCTAGGTATATTTGTTTGGGTCTCAGCCAGCATATATGCCAAAGAGATTATGCTTCATCTTTCATCCCAGGGAGAAGAGAGCCTAAATAGGTTTATCGTGGAGTTTTCATTCACTCTGTCATTTCTCCTTTCTGTATAGTTCATTGCTAGGCTTCTAATTTTTCCTGACAGCAGTGCACACCCCTGCAGCTGGCCCTGCATAATGATTCCCTCCTCCTAGACTGACAAGAGTGGATGCATAAATCTCCTGCCATCAGGGTGCCTCCTTTAGCAGACACTGCCCCCTCTCCCCCCTGGAAAAAGATCTGTCCCCTCAGCAGCACTCTCATTTACCACCTACTCATTTTGCCTGCTGAGCCAAGATGCTGCCTGTGACCGTTATCCTGCCTATGCTAAACATCAGGAAATGGTTCTTTTTGGACAAAAATACAACCTTTTTTTTTTCCTCCTAATGATAATTATTAGTGAAAATTGGAGTGCTTTTGGCAATTGTATTTGATGCAAACTTTACAACATACAGCAACGAGCTCCAGTGAAAAGAAGAGCAGACTGACCATTTGAATTAGGAGTTAGAGAATGAGAAGAACTGTCAGGAGCAAGAATTTTGACCAAAGTACAAGCCTTTAGGAGGTCTTAAGTTAGAGATCCCTGTGTTCTCTGAGGCTCAGTATTAACTCAAATAATTGCTTTGAAGTATTGGGTAAGGGCAGTAATGTCAAATCCAGGGGTTTCCAGCTGCTGGACTCACGGAGCAGTTTATGAATCAGATAGCACTTATGGACCATTTACAAAGTATTGTTTGAAAATCTCTTCCTTAGCCCTTCAGCCTCAGCTATAGCAGTGGAATATTGCAGCTGGCTAAAAATCAACGTAAGACTAGTTTAAAAGGCAACAATCTCTGTTCCTGTTCTGAAAAGCAGGCACAAGGTGAATGTGCAGTGTACAGCAAGAGCTTCATCATTCTTTACCAACAGCAAAGGTATAGTTAAAGGTCATCCCTTTTCATCATCCAAGAGTCTAGTCCACAAAATACTAGATTCTCAAATAGGTATTTGGTGTTAGCAACATGCTGATAGTCTGATATTCACAGTTGCTTTTAAAATTAAATTATTATTTTTCTTCAGCTACAAGTATTTGGCAGTTTTCTCTGATGCTGTCCTTATGATGATTCATACTGCAGTTATTTTGAAGAGATGGATAAACTACAATTGTTTATTTACAAACAGAATATGGCATTGCCTGCCAGAAACCAATCTCACTAATATTTGGCTTGTTAGGTTGCCTCATGTTTTGGCTATCAGAGAGAGCAAGCTTAAAATTAATTGAGAAGAATTTCTTTCTTTCTGAATGTGTTCAAAGCTAGTGGTATTTTCTCCTCTGTAAATGTTGGCAATTGATTATAAAATGTCAGAGGTATTAGCAGTGTCAGCAACCTTCATCTAGACAGCTGGAATAATAGACAAGACTTACTTTAGGACACCCTGCAGTTGCTGACAGGTTTTGTTGCATCTGCAGCCAACTTTGTATCATTAACAAGGAAAAAAGGGTAGATGAGGGAGTGTGGATTGTAAATGTAAGAGTGCTCTCTCCACTAAATTTTCTTGAAAAATGATCATTTTTTGTGTCCAGAGCCACTTTGTACTCTTCACGATCTTCTAATTAAGCCTGGAGGGCTGTGGATCCAGGCTTTGATACGAGCAGTATCGACTGTCCTCTTTCCAGAGGAGAGAACAAAGCTTCCTCACTGTGCTGCTGGATGCTAACTCATGAACTGGTTTCTCTTCCATGTCTTGGTTACTGCATATAATTAGGAATCTCACTCTTGTGACTTCATGTGGAGAACTGCATCCTTGCAGTAGACCTGCTTGCCAGCTGCCCATCATACACTATTTGCAGTCCATCATACAGCTATTTCCAGGATCCTTAAATTTGACTTTGCATCTCAACTGTTCCTATTTAAACAATGAGTTTTGAAGCAAACTATAGGCATGCTAAAGGAAATGCCCTTCATGTCTAACAAAAGTTGCTTTTAGACTCTGTTTGAGGCTAAGGCTTAACTGGTCGTGGTGTTTATTTCTTCGAAATAATTTTATTAGAATAAAGCAGTACCTGTGATTCTTGAAAAATGAGAGAAGAAAGAATATGTATCCACTTGCTTGGTAGACCCATGTGAGTGGTTTTCTGAGGGGTTTACCTCTTTCTTATCTCAGTGTTCCCTTGCAGCAGTAGCAGCGATAGAGTCTGATGGCCAATGTCTTGCTGGGGTTAAGAGAGAAGGCATCTGCAGTCGTGGGAGAAGGGGGAAGGGAGAAGACAGCGATGTTGGAAGTGTCAGAGCAACAGGAACAAGTCTTGGTTGGATTTGAGGAGAAATTTCCAACCCTGTATGGCATTCCTTTTCCTTAATGATGGGAAAAGTCTGTTCATTTTTTATTTTAATATATTGTCTTTATGATATTTTAGGACTGAAATTCCTGCACTTTATTCCCTGAATATCTTATCTATTAAATAATGTCTCTATTCCTCTCTGTTGAGAGCAGGTACACAGAGAAACAGAAAAAGATCTTTCTGCATTCCACAATTTTTTGTTGTGTTTAGTATTAAACAAGAAATACACATGCTTAAGAATTTTGTGGAGAGAAAAAAGCATCAGAAAGTTTATCTTCCAAGAGTCTCTTTGAAAAGTCAGCTTTTTACTGTGGAGTAAACCTGTCAGGCAGCTGAAAGGTTTGATTCATGGACATGATGGAGGCAGCTGGAGTTCAGGGCTGGAAAGTGGCTGTGTGATGATCCACAAGAGATGTGGGCTTGTGCATGACCTTGTGCCTGGTGCTGTGGTGCTGGCAGGGAGAGGTGTGGAGTGTGCAAGGGATCACACTGCTTTCAGTCAGGTCTAACAGCCATGTGACATGAGAGCTGATTTTAAAAATAGTGTCCTGCCTTCAGAATTGCAGGTAGAAAATGTATTGCTGTAAAGTTGGAGTTTCTTCTACACTAAATACCACCACTGTCTTTTACATCCAATTCTTTCCATAGTGTTACCTAGTGGAGGACTTAAGATAAATTCTCTTAGTTTTCTTATCAGGCTAGTTTAAGCTAAATGCTAAATCCTTTCAGTTTGTGATGTAAAAAGATACTTCTGATAATTTGAGATTGAAATAACTTCTAAAGAGTTTTCATATATCAAATGCTTATAGACTCGGACTGTTGAAAGATTCCTTCTTGGAGAAGGTGAATACAGTAAAAGTGGTGGCAAACATGAAAAAAAGGTTGGCTTATGTTTCTGAAAAGCACAAACTAGTCTTTGTCCCCTTTGGAAAAATTCATAGGATAACTTGGTTTGGAAGGGACCACCAGAGGTCATGTAGTCCTATGGTGCAAATCAGGACTGGTGAGATCAGCTAGCTCAGAACATATGAAGTATTTAGCAGTCAACTCTGCATAGCTGAAAACTTAAGAATATGGTGGAAAGTTTCTTGGGATTTCTGAAAGGAAAAAAAATTATTGTAATACGTCTCCTTTGTCTTCACCTTTCAGAAGTTAAAAAGAAAAGAGGGAGTCTCAAGCTTTCCTAGTTCTTTACTATGCATTTCCTTTTATTTTTAGATGGAAATAAAAATTTAGTCAGGCTAAACCTTGCTTTCCATACTCAATTATTCCCCAGAAAGTTTAAATAATTATAGATGTAGGCTTTTCAAGAATATGCCCCTAGAAGCTAATTTCTGAAGCAAAGGGAAACTGGAAGGTGACATAGCTTTTGAAAACTGAGCCTTAATAAAGGGCTTAATTTAGGCATCCATCCTTGAAAATGGATGGTGAAATATGTAAAAGTTGAAAGGGAAAAGGGAAAAACAGACATATAAGAGAATGACACTAGATAAAAGTACAAGGTAATTTAATGTCCCTTGGTTAATGGCCCTATTTGAAATTCATCCTGGTTGGTTTGGTCACCCAAACACTGGTAGCTCAAAAAAAAATTCTCACCGTAAAGGGTTGTTGCCATGGACTGGGCTTTAGCAGCTTTGTTATGGGGCTGCTGTTGTCTTCTAGAGAAGACAACAGCACCACCTCTAAGGAAGAGTTAGGATGTTCTGTAGACAGCTTTCTAGTGCTTTGCATGTCCCCAAGGCACCTTGAGAGGACACCTGCAGTAGAGAAGAGCAGAGAACCATGCTTATCAATAATGGCAGCTGTAATGAGTTTCCCCTTCTATACGGCTGTGTTGAATCTCCAGCAGTCAGGCAGTGTGTGTGCCCTCCGCTGTGTCCTGGGTGTGGAATGTTGCATCGCGCCTGCGCTGGGGGAGCTCAGACCCTGTTTTGTTTTTCCAGGTGCGAAGAGTGAGGGGGACAGCCCAGGGCTCAGGTCTGGGGCTCAGCTGGTACCCGTGGGAGCACAGCTGAACAAGAGTTAGCACTGACACTGCCTTGTCTCCTCCTGACATCCCGGAAGAAGTGGGGCCTTGTTTCCCAAGCTGTGGTGTGCACACAGATTTTCCATGTGAATTTTCTGTTTTCAGGTAAGTTCATTTTTTCCTTCTTTTTTAATACAATAGAGTTTTTTAAAGGCAAAATGATATTCTGTTTTTCTAGACAAATTTGTTGCTATTCATCAAGACTTTCAGACATTGCTGGAGCATTTAATAAATGTTTATTACTACTAATGGAGATAAACTTCTAGGAGCCAGTCTTGCAAGAGGCATTAAAAATTAGCAAAGCAA
>VZRZ01002429.1:141966-205086 GCA_013398175.1 Climacteris rufus | reverse complement strand
AAAAAAAAAAAAAAAAAGGCAAGAATAGCTTGGCAGAGGTTCTGTATTCATAAACCTATTTATAGATGGTGTGCTGGGTAGAGGAGTAGGTTTGTGCCTCTGCCAGCAACATGCTGCAGCCTACTGCTGTGCTAGCGCTTGCCCTAATTTTGCACTTACATTCTGATCTCCCAGGGGATGCTGAGCAGCTGTGTGGCTGACCTGAATCTCAAAGGTGTGTGGGTTTGACTGTGACTCTGAGGATGATTGGAGAGATTTGATCAACTTCTTTTCCAGGACCTGTTCACATTGATTAGTGTGTGTTGGCTTGGCAGGTTTCTCAGAAACCAGCTTCTAAAACCTTCTTTATTCTCAAGTGGCCAAGGAAAGAGATCTGAAGTGAGATTGATAGAGGGGTTACACAAACATGGTTCTTGGTCTATTCTTTAGCTGCAAAGTGGTTTAAATCCATTTTGGCAGCTTTCTTGGTGCTGGTGACGCTGCTGGAGGCACTGCTGCTGAGAGCTCTGGTTCTAGCCTGGCGCGAGCCCAAAGGGGAAGGAGAGACGCTGGCATCCTGTGTACCACCTTCATCACAGCTACCAGTAATAGTTGTCCATAGACTGAACTTTTCGGAAGATAGCACTTAGCCTTTCCAGCAAGAGAAACAGGTGTCTCCTGCCCAACACCAAAGAGCGGGGAAACAGTGGGAGGGGAAAATAAAATTTATGGAGAGCCAAGTTAAGGAAACAATTGTATTCTAGTCTTTAACTAGTATCTGGCCACATGCCAGTTTGGGAGGGGTTTAATTTAGGTTTATGAGGTTGGTTTGGGGTTTTTTGGTGGGAGGTGTTTTTGTTTTGTTTTGGATGCTTCTGTGTTTTAAGTTTTAATTTCCCTTAAAAACAAATGCGAAAAGGAGGGATCAAAATAAAGTTTTTCATGCATGTGAGCTGCAGAATGAATAAAAGTGAAGACAGCTGTTCTAAACCGGAAATGTACATTCTGCCTTCGCACACTCATTTATGGACCTAAAATCATGATTTTTTGAAATGTAGGGGAAAGCTTGAAATCACATAAAAATAGCCACTATTTAAGCTTATTTAGAAATGCACATCAGGAAAGATGAGTATCACTGAAGTACAAAGGTGGATCCTGGGGAAGATGCAAACGTAAGGAGTGGACTCACTGAAAGCAAGTAATTGCAGAGTAATTTTGCTGTGGAATTTTAAACCAATTATATGAATAAAAGGATATGTTCTGAAAGTAGTCAGAAGTGGGTTTTTATGGGTATAGCTAACATGGTTTCAGAAAACCTCTGGCTGGCCAGGGTTAGAGTTCCCACAGCTGAGGCAATGTGGATGCTTGCGTGTTTGGCTGTACATCATTGCATTGCTGAAAGCTGGCCTTTCTCAATCTGCCTCTCCCATGGTAAATCTTAAAAAAAATGCACAAAGGTGTGTCTGATAATACCCAGTGCCTCAGCTTGTTTCTATGTCTGACTGGAAAGTCTGGTGTTCAAAAGCTGCTTGATCTTAGATTTTGCAATTATTAAATGTTTTGATAAGCTGCATCAAACTACATCAACTTTTACTGAAATTACTGCAAGTTTCACATAACTGGACTGATTAAAGGTGCTATTTCAAGAAGTCTTCACTAATCTTGTTGTTTCTTGTGCTCTGGTCTTTTGAAAGGGAGATTTGCATCCTTTTGCTTTTTAATAAAACGAGACAAGTAGTAAAAATCCACTATCAGCAGTTTGGCTTGACACCAAGGTATGTGGCTTATTGCTCTCCAGAACATGGAGGATATTAAATGCGGATATTAATTTTCTTCTTTCCTCCAGCACAAAGAAAATAGAAGTGTTCACACAAGAAGGGGAAAACAGTTTTATGGGATTCTTCAGCATTGCCTTTCATAGTATGGAATTGGGAACTTTGGTGCCTGGTGGAAGTGTTTCCTAATGTTAAATATATGTAAATAAGCATAAATCATGTTGGTTGGATGTTTTTTCTTTTACAACCGTTAAAGCACCTACATGGTGGCATGCTTGACAAGTGAAATAAAAACTATGAGATCTCTGCTAAACTTTCTTTTGTTTCAAGGAGCTTTCAACAAACCTCCTTAATCTTTGAAGTTTTCTCTTTAAATGGGTGGCCAGTGTAAGCATTTCTGCAAATTCATTCCGTGTGAAGTTTTTGTCTCTGAAGTTGTTCAAGTAAGCATAACTGCAAATCTGATTCACTTGTGTGGCACTGAGCTTCACATGTAAATCATGCTTCTAGTAAGTCAGTATTGTGCTAGAAGGTGCTAATGGCTGCCATCAATCAGGGCTGGAAAAAGTTGTTCTCCTCTTCTCCCCCAGACTAAATGAGAGAGCAATTAAATGCCCTTTTGTTGTGTGATAGCTGAGACAATGGAAATCAACGTCCAAAGCACAAAGCAGAATGGCAAGTCTTAAGTATAAGCTAAGCCATGTGTCCCAAGGGATTGGCATGTTGATTTGCTTACAGCTGAGAGGGTATATGAAAGGAATGGGAGTGTAGGCAGCAGGAGAAGAAGTAATGCTCCTTGGACCAAAGCCAGAAGGGAATATTTGCTGGGAAGACTTCTCAGTGGGGCTGTATTGCCATGATCTTGCCTCCATGTAACCCAAGCACAGCTGATAGCACAAATTTGATCTTGTAGAAGATCATGATCAGAAAATATGATACCATGTTTGCTTGTGGTATGTTTTTACACTGGCTGCTCAAGAACAGGCAGTATCTGTTCTGGGGAGAAGCCTACTGATGCAAACCTCACCTTTCAGCTTTACTGAAAGTGCTTCAGCTGGCAAAATGAGTTTCCGCTCGACCAGTGATGTAATTGTAGTGGTTTAGATCCCTGGAATACGATTTGCTGCATCTTGAGAACAACATTCCCACCCCCCTAAATGCCATCACTTTGTTCCCGAGTGCTTGACAGGTGCAGAACATACTCCTGCGTCTCTCCTAAATAAAATTGCACTGTAAAAAATCCCAATTTGCTCATCCATTTCTTGTAGATGCAAACAATGCCTCGAGACTCTTAAACCACGACATGCTCGTTAACTAATTTTGTCCAAAGGACATGTAATCACTGAGGTGGCTGAATGTGTTTTGCCTGTCTTGTTCCCTCCAGACCTGCTCCAAAGCTCATTATGTCAATGGGACACTTCCTTTTGACTCCAGCTCACAATTCTGCCTTGGCTTTATTGCCTTGCTGAAAGGGCCTTGAGTTACACAAGACTGCTTTGTCTCTAATCTGTGTGGGGATTTTGTTTTTCTTGGGGGTGGTTTTTTCTGCTTTTGTGCAAAATTGTAAATGCATTGAGAACAACAAGCCATTGCATTTACTAATGGCAAAGTACGCTGCTGTCATGCAGCTCATATGCTGTTGGCAGAGACTGTAGCTATATGATGTCTTGCAGCAGCTGAGCTCAACTGAGAGAAAGCCTTTTGCAAGTTTAAGGCTTGGGAGAAATGTTACAGTAAGAAATTATTTTATTTTTGTGCCTGAAAAGTATTATACACAGATGACCAGAGTCATTTGAAGGAATACTAGAATTTATCAAAAGAAAATTTATCCGTTTGGAGAGCTCTGTATTGAATTTTTTCTGTTGGGTGCTGCATCTATTACAACTGTTTTCAGGGATTGAACAAAGGTAGACAAAACTACCTGTATTAAGTGGTCCTCAGAAATCAACAGGCATTAGTGTCCTGGGGTGACAGTATCATATCGCCACTGTCATGTATTCCTATCATCAGCGGTCCTTTTTTCAGTACGGGACTATGTTCCCACCCGGAGGACAATGGAGTTCCTCCCAGCAGACTGTACATAAAATAAGGTGACTCCCCCGGGATTCTTTCTTCTTCCCAGCTACAAAGTTGGCACGGTGGAGAGAAGAAGAGGTTTTTTGGTTTGTTTTTCTTTTTTTTTTTTTCCCCTTTTTTTTCTTTTATTTTTTTCCCTTTCCCTTGCCTTTTCGGCCAGTTTTTTTTTGTGTGTGTGTCTTTTCTTCTCTTCGTTTCTTTGACCTGTGCCATCACGTGGAACTGAGGAGGGGATCAACATCGGAAGGACATTTATCTTCCCCCCACCCTGGACCTAGGGAGGCCTGGTGCAGCCTGGGCTGGGGCCCTCGGGAAGCTACCAGATGGGAGTGACTCTCTCTGGGACTTTTCTACTGAGGTTTTACCTTTTGGGGGATTTATTATCTTATCTATTATCCTCATTTGGTTTTTTTCTCTTTGCTGTGTTTGCATGCATATTTTGTGTGAATAAACAGGGGATTTTTTTTCACTTTCTTCCAAGAATTTTTTTTCCGGATCTAATAAGGGTAGGGACTGGTGAGAGCTGCCTTCTGTTTTGGAGGGGTTTCCCTCCAGCTGTTATCTCTAACGATAACAATTATCAATGGACTCATAGAAAACCTGTTCATTGATCTTCCTTGTCCTTATTGCTCAGTGATAAGACACTGTCTTTTGTCCTCATCAGGGAGACATTCTTCAAATTCATGTTCTACTGCACTCACGTTTACTCTTTTGCAGTATTGGCAGGTGCTGTGAGTGATGCACTCCACAATCCCACTGTCTTCATATCAGTTCATGTGTCCACCTTTGATGTTGACTCTGGTTCTACCCATGACTTGCACCCCACTTCTTTATTAGATTCTCTATTAAAGTGAAACAGAGACTCAAGGAACCAGAACAGACTCTGTATGGGCAGAGCAATACGCTGCCACATTATATACTGTTTTATATTTAATTACTATGTGTGTAATTCTGAATAATCACAATTAGGCTTTTTTAAGCATCAACTTCTATATTGCAAGCCTTCAGCAGTTCAATAAAGGAGAGCCATTGACTTCTATTTGATGCGTCCATTACCTCCTGCAAATGCTTTGGAATACAATGGAGTAGCATGCAGACTTCAGAGCTGTCATGACAGGTATTAAGAATGTGTCAAATCCCAGTGATGACTGATAACATATCTGTCATTTGTGATGGGATTATTAGGAAGAGGAAAGCCAGTAGGAGAAAGATACTCTAGGAAAAAAAGAGGAGGGGGGGGAAGGGGAAGACAGAAAGAGAGAGGATTACTGTTCTTTAGAGCTGCCTGGTTTAATTAAACCTTGTCTAGTCCATAAACAAATCTATTAACTTTCTGAATGGTTTGGCAGCTTATGTGCTTCAATGCTGCTGCAGTAATTCAATGGTATTTACATTTCTCTTTGGTGGATAGTTGCACTATACGTATCATGGCTATGAAGAAAATTCTTGACCCACCTGTACATGGAAACAGTTCGTGCAGGAGTACTGTATTTTTAATTTTGTTCCCTAATTAAAAGTTTAATACCTCGGAAGAAAGAATTCAGAGGGCACATAAAATATTTTCTGCATGGAAACTCTTTATAGAACCAAAAAAAGAGAACAGTCTGCCAGTGCCATTTGATTTGCATCTTTGGTTAGCAAAGGGCATGAAGGATTGCTTTTTTTTTTTTTTTTAATCTGAATGTGTGTCTTCTGTGAGTGTAGAAAGAAGGCTGAGCTTCATCTCTCCTGTAAAACTGGTCTCTGCTGAATGAGTCTTGTGTGCCTAGTACACAGACATTTTCGGGTGTTCCAGGCTGAGCCATAAACACATCAAAGATCTACAGGCAGTTAAATATTAAGACAAAAGAAGCATCTTGTCCAGCTGCCTTTTGGTATTCAGGCAATGCCAAAACAGAGGTGATCTGAGTTTCTTTCTATCATCTTTTCAATGCAGGAGTATCCCGAGGAGCAGCTAAGCAGTGTAGTTATCTCATATGGTACTTACACACAGAGATCAGTTTGGGGGGCATATTAGATGTCAGGAGAGAAAGAGACCTGAAGCTCAGTGGACTGACAACTATTCCTTGCTGTCATCTGCTCCCTTAAATCCCCTTTCAGCAGGGATTCAGCAGCTTTGAACAGAGACTCATCCCAGTGTCCAGACTGTCCCTTTGTCCTTTCTGCTGATTTATTTTTTAGCCTCGTATGAAAATGGCCCTGGTCTTATCTCTGCCCCTTCCACAAGCACAGCAAAGGTGCTCATCAGCTTTTTCAGGGCTCCCAGTCCATCGAGGAAGCAAAGGTAGTAGAGGGCAGCACAGTGCCCTAGTAGGCACTTGTTGCCACTGGATTGCTGCTGGAGGACAGCTGCTGTGATGGGTGTTCAGCCAGGAGACACTGGTGGCCATCCATACTGGATGGCTTGGAGAGGAGCAGCTGCTCCATAGGTGAGCAAAGGATAGTCTCAGGTTTGGGAAGGGAGAGCAGAGAGACCTGTGTGAAGACCAAGCTATAGCTGCTGTGCTGCAGAGTGAACAATGTTTCACTGATGTTTGAGTGATCATTGATATGTGAGAGGCATACAGTGACCTAGCCAAAAGCCAAATGCTGTCAAGTGGCTTTGGACCCCATTCCTCACAGTCACCAACAGTAGATCAGCTGACCTACACTGCCCAAGTCTTCCTGGTGTCACACAGCCCAGACAGGCCAAGCCCATCCTGCTCCAGATGAGCCCACTGCTCACCTCCAGTAGGGCGAGCTGCCCTTTTGGGTGAGGTGACTCCATGCAGCACTGCCAGGGGTGGGCAGCCAGCCTCCTGTCCCTGCTGAGCATGTGGCAATGGCTGCGTGGGCACTGCGGGAGCACAGGCTGTGGGCTGCAGGGTGAGCAGTGACAGTGCCCACGGTGTGCGTGCTGGCGGCAGGATGCCGTGTGTGTACCGTAGGGGCAGAGCGCACACTGGGGCCGTTGCAGCACGCCCATGGGCTCACGCCCTTGCTTACCTCATGGAAACTCATCTGATCAGGCCATCAGGAAATACCCTTTATTTTTCCCATCTCCAAATGCACGTTTACCCCACCCAAAGACATTAGCTGAGCAAAGATCGAAATGCAACCTGAAGCAAGGACACCAGCTTTTCAATTTGATGTATTGCAGGTTGATTAATTTCCCAGGGTAGTTCTCTCAAGGCCCTCATGGCAACCATCCCAAACTAGAGATTGGGGTACCCAAAGCTGGTTTAGCTTTACAGATGTTAAAGGAGCCTGATGTTTTTTTTTCCCTCCAGAAGCTGAACTCAGCATTTCTTCACAGTACCTTGAACTGTACACCCAGAAACTATTAATCATACTATAAAATCTTGGCTTCAACTTCCTCCTTTAATATGTAGGAGATTACCATACGGTTTGTTAACGTTGTGTCTAGCTGGCTGACAGTACCTCTGTTCATACTGATTAAATCTGGTTTTGAAAAAGGAAGGGCTGTGGAGAATGGTGCTGCAGTGAACAGCCTTCCTCCACCAATCTTAGGTTTGGTTTTGGCCATAGGTAGATGCAACAGAGATGTTGATATGTACTGGTGATGAGCAGTTCATGGTGCCTGACTTTCTTCTTCAGTGTCTGCCCCTTAGCGAGGGCACTCTGGTGCAAATAGGGACTGCTGGCAATATTCATTGTATACTTTTTTTTTTTTTACCCTACAGTGCTCTCATTGTCTTTTATATACTCACATATTTAATAGATTTACATTCTGAATGCATTTTCTGTCCCAAGAAAGGACTACAGTAAAGTGCACATGTGCTTGGAGTACTTCCTGAAGAAAGCTATTCCTTTCCTGTACTCTCTTTCTTTTCCCCAATTCACTAAATTTTGTGAGTTTAAAAGAAGAAATGGAAACGCTTACCTGGGAGCTATTGAAGAAGTTGACTTGAGACTCAGTTATTTCTTTTTTTTTTTCTTTTTTATTTTGCTATACATGAAATGTCCTGAGATAACACAGAAAATTTAGAGGTTGAGGGAGTCACCCCTGAAGATCACTGAACTTTCAATAAAATTCCTTTCAGTGTCCAAGATCAACAGTGCCCTGCATGGTCTCAGTGTGCTCAGTTTTAGATATGCTCACGCTTAGCTGCAGTTCAGTTCTTGATTTATTTTTTTATTTAGAGGTAGGATTAGTACCATCCTTTGAAACCCAAACCAAACCATGTCTACCATCCAATTTAAATACAAAAGGATATCTTTACCCTGAAAAGAAAAAACAGCTTAGTGAAGAAAGACCTTTGTAACTCTAACTCTTAAGTTCATTGCATATTTGAATGAAAACTGGTTTCCATGTTTATTTGGACAAAGGAAAACATTTCAAAAAATTAAAGATATCAGCAGTGCTTGGTGGTTGCCCTTTGGGGGAGGGGAGCTGGAATATTGCGAAATTACTTTTTGGTGATAACAAACAAGCCTAATAGGAGATCTCTGTTTTGAAAATATGTAACTGCTGACATGAGGATGTTAGAATATTTTTAGTATTGATAAGGAAAAGAAACATTAATTGAAGTTTTGTTAATCTCGAACAAAAACACGTTAACATCTGTTTGCTCTGCTCTGGATGGTAGCATTACAGTATGTATAGAGAAGATTTCTTCCACGTGTGATTTTCCTCTTTTGTTTCCACCTCCAAGATTTTTATGCTGTATTTAGAGGAGAGGGAATGAGAGAGAGAAAGAGAGGTTTGGCCAAGGAGAATAGTGTGGTACACAAATGTCCCTGGTAAGACTTTCAAGGTGGTGTTTGCAAGTTGAAAGGTTGCAACCAAACTTAGGTAAAACTAAAAAAATTGTATTCATTTTAATTGGTTGGTACACATGCTAGTCCCATCTCAGCCCATTTGTAGTTTCCAGTCAAGTGGAACCTCCTCAGTTAGCTGATAAATGGTGGAAAGTGGCTCAGTGAGCAGTTCCACCAGCTCCCTCAGTGCATCTCTTGGGTGGATCCCATCCAGCCCCATGGACTTGTGTGTGTCTAAGTAGTGTAGCAGATCACTGCCCATTTCCTCCTGGATTATGGAGGCTTCATTCTGCTCTGCATCCCTGTCTCTGAGCTCAGGGGATTGGATACCCGGAGAACAACTGGTCTTACTATTAAAGACTGACGCAAAGGAGACATTAAGTACCTCAGCCTTTTCCTCATCCTTTGTCCCTATGTTTCCCCCCACATCCAATAAAGGATGGAGATTCTCCTTACCCCTTCTTTTGTTGCTCGTGTTTTTATAGAAATATTTTTTATTGTGTGGAACAGTCATAGAAAATATTTTTAGTGTGCTGCCTGACAGCATGATCTCTGTAGTATAGTAATTTCTCCTCTGACCTCTTACACACCAATTGTATTGGGAAAACATTAATTAAATGGGAACAGTGTATTTATTGTGACTTGAAGTTGCTTTTATGGCAGTTGCTGTTGTTCAGGTTCCCGAAAACGAATGAAAGAGTCTGCTTGAAGATGTTCTCCAAGCACTCTGTTTAAGGGCTCTTTTTTCTTAACTGCCAAAAAGTAGCAGCAAACTATAAAGAAAAAAATTCCCTTCTTTGTAATTTTAGTCCCCTGAGTCTCGATGCAAAACAGTTTATATTCATTCACAGATTTAGTTTCGTTTAATTTTTGCCTTAGTCATGAGCCACCAATATGTTATGCTCTTCTTTAAAAGGCCTAGGCATCCCTTGGTAACACCTTGAAAAGACAGTAATTTGGGGATTGTTTAGAAGCAGCAGACAGCCTCCAGCTTCTCAGATCAATCAGTGCACCCCGTGTAAATCTTGTAATTTAAGTTCCTCATGGACTAACAGGCTTGAGGTGGTGTTCCTGGACTCTCATCGTAGTCCTCTCCATCCTGTCCCTTTTGTCAATATTCCTACTTCTCATGAATGCATATAGCCAGAGGCTGGTAAGGAAAAGGGAGTGAGGGAATTTCACACATCAGTAAGAGCAACACAAATGCTGTAGCAAGCTTTAAAATGGAAGGAGTATATTTAGAAGAGTGACTGAGGAGTTGGTTACAGCAGGACAGGAGAGCAAAGGAAAGCAAACTGCCTTTCTGCATGACATATTCAATTAGTCAGAGACATCAGAAAACAACAATTCATAACAGAAAGGCAGGAACAGTAAGAAGGGAGGAAGAGGATGGGTAAAAATTTAGCACAGCTCTTCAGAATGAGAACATTTCTGCTGTGTAGGGCTTGACCTAGTGTAACTTTCTGGAAACTGTATTGGCTAACACAAAACTCTTTTTGAATTTAGGACAGAACAGAGAATTGATTATATTGTGCCATGTAACATGCCATAATAGAAGTAGGGTTTCTGAGGAGACACAAGTGGTTTTGTCAAGCCGGTTGCATCATTAGGGAAGTAAGAAGCAGTAGGGCTCCAAGCCTTTTCAGAGAGACATGACTTTCTGTACTCCGAACGCAAAATCTTATCCTTGGTCTATAACTTTTCTGTTGCGGTGCCTCTGGGGGTAGCTCACGGCCCGGCCCCGCTGTGCCGGACCCACAGGGGCCGGGCCCTCCCCCCCACACACCGATGCAGCCGGGGGTGGCAAAGCCCCAGGCCACTGTGGGGGCTCCCCGGCTACGGTGGGAGGGGCGGTCCCCACCCAAAAGGGCAGCTCATTGGTTGCTCTGCTGGTGCGGAGAGCCGAGTGGCTGGGGCCTCTGTCAGTCATTGTAATCCTCCACAGCAATTGGCTCTCTCCTGACTGCCCTCCCCTCGCTTCCAGGATATAACAGACACCCCCGACAGCCATTTTTGTCTTTTACCTGCACCCTCCACAGCTCCAGTATTAAAACCTACTGGCAATAAGCAGAAAAGAACCCTTCGTTGTCTCTTTACTTCCATGCTTAAATTAAACCGCTGTGCGTGAACTGAGCCAAGACCCTGTGGGAGCTCTGATGCAGGCTCAACTCTGTTCAGTCAGAGACTGGGTGAAGCCAAAGTCGCTTCTCTCAGGTCACGAGACTGCTGCTGAAGGCTCCGAGTTACTCACACTTTTTACCTGGGGCACTTTTCCATTTGCCTCACAGTCTTTAGATGATGGTCTAGTGCTTAAAAAGTGTTTTGTGGCTTAAAACTTATTTTTTACCCTACAGTTAACAATCAGGTCTATTCTAGAGTCAGCCATCTGTGTGGTTATTTATACTTCTGCATGTTTCATATCTAGCACACAAAAAATTATGTTTATTCTTTTCCTCCTGGTGTGAAAGCCATTCTCAGTCAATAAGCTGTCAAGCTACCCTTTTGTCATCATCACTGCCTAGTTGTGTTCTTTCATGTCAAGTCTCCTGAATCTTGCCAGTCTAATGTGTTAAATTCTTTGACGAGAATGTTCCAGTTTGGGAGTGCTAAGAGCATGAAGAGCATGAATGGAATGAAATCCTTGTTGGTGAAAATACAAGTACAGTAGAAACTGACAAATCCAGACTTTCTTCATAATCAGCAGAGGAAAAATGAACACTTTGGACTGTTATCTGCTGCGGCCCTTGAGCTCTCCACCTTGGAGAAGATTAACTGCATTCTCCAAGTGCCTGGTTTTCTCAGCTGATAAAGAGCGGTTAGTTGGCTTACTGTGAAAGCTATTTCCATGCTGTTCCTGCAGAATATTCAGAAAGATGTGCTCCAGCATTTTGTTTTCAGCAATGAAACAGCTAAGCAAGGACCTGTATCTCTTCTACCATATTTCTATTTACAAATAAACAAATAGGGATGAAAAACTATTTAGCTTATGCCTCCAGTTCACATGGCAAAGCTGATCTGTGAGGTCCTTTCTCCTTCCCCTACCCAGTTTATTTTTTTCTTCTTGGAGGCATGCTTGGCTACAGAAAGATTGCTTTAAAATTTGAATATTCAAACTGAAGCTGAATGTAGTGAAGTACTTCAAAAATAAGCTGTTCATATCCCTTTCCTTAGAACTCTTGCACAGTAGTGCTGGCAAAGCTTTACCAAATACATGTAGTAAACAGATTATTCTTCTCTAACATTAGCCTTTTTCCTGCTATGCTTGGGGAACTCAGTCCAAACAGACTTTTTGAGACGACCTTATATTTCAATTATTTTTTTATATTCACGATAAAGCAGAAAATGGGATGCACTATCTAAGGTCAAAATAATTTTGACTTCTGCCTTCCATGAATTTTATTTAGGGCTGTTGGTGGCCTTCTGAAAAGTTGTTTGTCCTCAGGATGGTCTCAACCTTTGCACAGAAGGCAGGGATGGAAAATGTTTAAGACAGTAACAATTTCTGCATCTGTAATATATTACAAAGGATTTTTTTCTCCAATATCAGTGAAGTTTTCCACCTATGTTTAGTCTCACACGGCATTGCATAGTTTTTAGAAAATTAAAATACATTATGTCCTACATCATGCAGTAGGGAAAAGTGTGTGTATTAAGCTAAAGATCCATGTCCACTCCATGAACAGCTGAGCTGCTGGGGGACACCAGTGTGGGCAGGCAGAGCTGGCCACACAGAACAGCTGAGCCAAATTTGTCCCTTCTGTGACAGGTCTACTCCCACCCAGGTTGGTGTGAGCTCCACTGGATAATTCTAACCAACCCCCATGCCCAAGGAGAATTACAGTAATGGGAGAAACTTTGCTTGATAGAGCAAATAAATGGTCTTGTGAAAAAAGGTGCAGGACTTTAGTGGGCTTCCCCTGTGGGCTTTGCTGGGCCAGGGTGGCAAGTGTTGGGGGGCAGTGGTAATACTGTACCACTCCAGCTACCCCTTGAAGAAAGAGCTTGTCCAAAGCCCCAGTGATATCTGAGTTTCAATCCTCTAACCCAGTTGGTGCTTTTAGTTTAATTCCTGCCATCATTGTCTGGTCTTTGTCTGTGCTGTGATGATTTAGTGGCCTTGATGGCAGTGTTGGTCACTTATGCACTGTATTTTCTTTTCAAAATGTATTTTCTTTTATTAGCTTGCGAATTTTCACAAGGTGAATTGATGTGCTTGGGTCTATATTGTTTATGATTTAATTTTATTCATTTTCTTTCTTAGCTAAATATTCTTGGCCTTCTCAGTCTTGTTTCATATGGAACCTTTCCAAAGATGCGTTGCATGTGTTTTAATTCATTATACATCAACTAGTGTTTTTTATATATATAAATACATAAAGCTGATATCTTTATTTATTTAGTACTGAAATGCACATAATAGACCTATAGTATGATAGGCCTATAATACGTTATTTAAAGGTCTCTGACTCATGATTGCAGGCATATTTTTTGATACAGGGTAATAGCAGAAGTAAGCTTTGATCTGTGGCTTTTCACTTCTGAAAGGAAACAGTTTCCTGGACTATTTGCATACGTTCCTTCTCTCAGGCTCTTGCTGGGTACTGGATAAAGTGAGGCATTTTGTCATCTCTGCCCAAATGCATCCTCCAGTGCAGGAGCTTGTGAGGTGGCAGCCCCCTGGGCTCTGCCCTGAGGAGCCCTGGCAGGTCTGATGAGTGGGCACCTGTACAGCTTTCCCTTTGAGAGTCTCATTTAGCAACTCGCTGGAGCGAGTGGAAAAGTCCTTCCAAAAACTGTCAACAGATTCACTTGCAAAATTGTCTTTTGCACTTCAGCAGAGCAAAAAGGGATGTATATGCCTCTATTTCAGACCAATCTGACTTGCTCATGCTTTTTTATCAGGTGGTGTAGCTTTTCCTATGCTGGTGCTCCCAGCCAGCCAGCTTGTTTCTCTGGAGGCACAGGGCAGTGATTCTGAACTTGCTTAGTGCTCCCTTCTCTTGAAATGCTGCTGTCCTTTGATTTTCTTTCCCCAGATTTGGCAAATAGCCCTGCCATCAGGATCGGTGTGAGGTGTCGTTCAAAGCTATAAACCTAATTTGTTGGAGGGGAGACTTCTAAGCACTGGCCATTGTTTCACCTTTTCTGCCTTGCTACCCGGTTAGCCTTGTATGGCCCTTCTATAGCTTACTTGTAAGTGTATGCTTGGGAGGCAACAAACAGAACAAGAAGGTACAATAGTTGGAGGGTTTTTGTTAGTTAAAAAAAGCGAGAGATAAATGCTTCTTCAGTTCTGCCCACAGTGACATAATTGTTTTTTTCTCTCTCAAAACATATCTACGTTTATACGCTGGGAAGATACCACTTGGCTTTATTTTAATGCCCTGCCCTGCCTCAAAATCCAAATTGTTTTGTCATTCTACCAAGCTACCTTTTGCCCATAGTTTCCAAACAGCACCCAGGCATTTAAAACCAGAAATGTTCACAGTACAGGAACAACAAAGTCTGTTGCTTAATTCATTTGCATGTGTGTGTATTATCCGTGAGAAGGTATCTCCAAATGCAACACGTTTGCTTGTCTAGGTGGTTCTATTTTAATCTTCTCCTGCAAGAGGAAAGTCCCATGATCATGGCCAGCCGTAAAGTTAATACATCTTTATGTATGGACTTCTTCCCGTTTAAACCACTCATACGTGATGTGTAACTCCCTTTGAAGTTGATGCAGAAGATTTTTGCTCTGTAAGTGCTCAGTATATGGCCTAAACATGCACTGTGCTGGCTCACAGAATAGTTCGCAATGGTTAGGATTCCTGCAGTGTTTTGGGACTTGGCATTGGCTGTGTTTTTGTTGGAAATAAATGACTAGGTGCAGTATTTCAATTATATCTTCACTGGATCCTGACACCACACGAGAGCATTTCTTCTGATGTTAACATCTGGATTCCAACATGACTAGTGCTTCCAAATTTTTTGTTTCCCTTGCATTCCTCAACATGAGCTTTACCATTGCTGTCTCCTCTGCCCCTAATCCCATGGAAAAATTTCAGCTTGGTCTTGGAAGGTAAAAATACCTTGCAGATAACTCCAAACTGGCAATCAGGGGAAGAAGTTTTATGTAAAACAAAACAAAACAAAAAGAAGCAACAAACCCTCGTGCTAAGCACTGAGATTTTACTCTGGCAAAATCCTCTTGGCTTTACAGGCCATTGGTTTGAATAAAATTTAGTAAAAATATTATGTGGGACAGTATAAATATGACTGATTCCTATGGCACTCATTCTATACTCGGTTGTATTTTCACATATTCTTTGTTTTATCTCCCTAAGATAGTAGTTTGTAATTCAGATAGTCGAAGCAGTTTCTTTGAGGACAGCAGTATTAAAAATACTGGTTCTTTTTTGGCAAACTAGATACATCCCTCTGTGTTTTTAAGAAATATGGACTGGATATTTTTGGATGCTCACTAATTCAGTTCAGCTGTCCTTGTTATTTTGTTTGCTTGGGTATGGAAAACGAGAGCAAGGGAGGATATATAAAATTAGATGAAAAGCAATTCTATATAGAGCTGCAGACCACTTTGTTTATATCTTCTCCATATATCAAGAAATCAATCATTTACTGTCTTTTAATTTGTAATTCAAAACATGTATTCTCGTAATGGGCGGTCCAATTCAGTTTTATCAAGGTAATCATCTGAGGGTAATATTCTCCTGCACAGCTACTCTTGTATCTGCAGTGTCTGTTTATCTTCGATGTGTTTATTTGTTTACTTACACAGCAAAAGGTAAGAAAGCTTATGAAAGGAAAAGATAATAACGAAAAAAAGAATGGTAACAAGGCTTGTGTAAAATATTGCTGCAGTAACTTGCCTGGAGGATTGTACCCCAAATCCTAAAACAACTGCACACTACAGAAGTAAAACCACACTATTGTGAGCTGATGGATGGGTTTCCATGCACAGGAAAAGAAAATGTGGATAGCGGTGGGACAGGCTGGGGCTACTTTTCATCTTCAGAGGCAGCTGCTCAGTTTTGTTCATCCAGCAAGGAGTGGAGGCAGGAGCAGACAGGATGCCAGTCTTGTGCACAGTTATAAAAGGGTGGAATATGGTGCAGGAGGAGAAAAGGAAAAATGAAAATTGGGGAAACAAACAAAAGGCAGAAGGATAAAAATCTCTTGAGTTAGTGTGAAGCCCCAGAAAATCTTTAGGCCTCCAAAGATAAGTGGATGCAATTTTTCTTGATCTTGTTTTTCTTTCTGGTGGTGCTCAGCATTTCACATCATATGTCTTTCTTTGTTACAAGTGAATGAGAGAGGTTATCGGCCTTTTGAGATGACTCTTTTTTTTCCCAAGGCAGCCTGGGCAAGGTTTTTAAAACCCCAGTAAATCTTAGGAACCCAACAGATAATCTCAATATATTTAATGTTTTAAGCTTTCCTTTAAGATGGCATGTTTCTACTGCTCCTTTAACATTAACAAGGGATATACTTTGCATCTATTAGCAGTCAGCAGCTTAACAATGGCATTCAAAGATTGTACCAAAAACTTGAAGTTTGTGTGCTTATGGGCACCTTGGCAAGTCAGGATTATTTTAATTGACATCATGAGGTAAATGTACTGTACAAACAAGAGAAGCAGTTTTTAGATTGAGGTACATTAGTTTGACAGTAGTAAAACCTAAATTGCAGCATATTACACAGCCATCCCTAGAAGATATGTGTTGATACGGTTGTGCAATATGTACCTGTTCAGAATGGTGTGCTCTGGTCTCCTATCTCCTTAAACCTGCTGCTTCCCTCTGAGCAACTGGAGCAGCCAGAAAAGTTAGGGCACAGACCAGGGACTTGTCTCTTTGTGGGTTACATGTGTTAAAAATTAAGTACAAAGGGATCTGAGCTAAATATGATGATAATTTTACAGTGCATTCAGGATGTCTCAGATGGAGAGGGAAGTTAGCAGGATCAAAAAGCTTTCTTTAAAATTTGGAGCCTGAGCTGACTTTTGAAGCTACAGAGTAAGTGCCTTTCTGCATGATTGGTTTAGGCTGTGGCAGCACAGCTGTGGATGATAAATACAACTGGCATAACCTGCTGGTTGTGCTTCTGGGGTATTGATTTTGAATACAGTTCTGTCTGTCAGGGAGAATGTGTGGGTGAAGCTTCCTGTGGGTGGCTGCAACTCTGAACATTTGCTCCATAGCTCCAAAATTGGACCACAGCTGACAGGCAGAAGGACTTCTAGGCATCTCTAGGATCCTGCCTGCTTTTAAAATTTCTTTCTAAAGCTATTAATGCACATAAATCATGTAGCTTTTCAGGGACATCTGGGTTTGTTTTAAACTTACTAGGTGTGATATAATGTTGGTGTAGAGTCAACAATCTTTCCGTAGCATTGGAATGGAGAGAACTCTGAGGCTTTGAGCAGGACAGGCCTTGTTGGGGAAATGGAACCTACTTCCACACCAAATTAATAAATTTGGGTCGACTGCATAGGTGTAAAAAAACTAATGTGTGCAGATAGGAGGCAGCTGGCTGGTCAGAAAGGGGCACTGCTGTGGATGCTGCGTGGGCAGGGCAAGCAGGGTCAGCAGAGCCTCTGTGCAAGCCACTCCCCAGACCAAGACCCAGACCAGGGACAATTCTGACTGCCCACAGCTCCTCTCCACTGTCAGGGAACATGGAGGGAGAGACGGGGAGAGGAACCCAGCTGTGACTGGGAGCAGAGGAACAGTCTGTGGACAGCGTCCAGTGTCAGGGATGACCTCCAGCTGGGTGCTTCCCTGGACTGCTTGACTCCTCCTTGCAACCTCCTCCTGCAGGATCTTGTTACTCTGGCTCCTTTCTTCAACCCAGCCCTGCCCCCTCCAATCTCTTCTCTCTTTTTGATTTTCTTCTCTCTGTTCCTGGCCTAACTATCCCCCACACCAGGGTTAGGGCATTTGCTGCCCTTGTGTAGTGTTTGCTTTCCTTGTGCTTCAGCCCCTTTCTCTTTGCTGTGAAGTATCCATGCCTGTAATGGATGTAAACACAGCCTTATACTGGTTTTTATATGAAGTGATCAGCCTTGTGTTAATAATTTGCTGTGGCCCTTGTTAGCTTCAGAACTGCATCTGTTGGTGTCGGAGGCTGGGTTGCTGGGTAGGTTTATTTTGAAGCTGGTTATATTTAAACTAGATGAAAGGGCAAGAAGTGGTTAAAAACAACTTTAAGTTACTGGCTCCAAAGGGATTAAATAGTATATACACAGGAATAATTTGAAAGGAATCATTTGAAAGGCATCTCAGGTAATATGAAGATGAATATATCTGCTAACTGCCTGGGCAAATTAGAGAATTAATTGAAAGGGAATGTTAGCTCATTAGCTGAGAAAGCTAATGTCAAAAAAACCTGAAGCTTTGTTTTAAGACTTACAGTGATTTTTTTATCCAGAATAATGTACTAATGAAATGATGCTTTGGAAGGCACCCTTGGAATGGCGACAAGTGTTCTGATAAATTACCAGCTTCTGTATATTTTTAACTGCATTCTGAGGTTAAATTTTAAGCCATGAAGTGAGATTCCTCCTGCTTCCCTACCCTTTTACATTAGCAATTAAACATCATGCTTTGAAACACATTTTTGGATATGAAATAAAACTTGCTTATAAAAGCATTATGAGCAGTCCTTAAATATATGCAAGTGTTTATATATTTTCATATCTTCTATAACATTGCTAAAATTTACTTGCTGAGTCCAAATGGTTGTGGATCAAAACTGCTCAGAAGAGAAGGGGCACCTTTGAATATATACTTCCATATAGGAAAGGTGGATATCTCTTGGCATGTCAGTAATGAAGCTGTCAAAGTGTGTGAGAGAGAGGAGAGCCAGGACTTTCTTAAGCATTCATAAGACTGAGCCCTGGGTAGTAATACAGAGCCACCGTCCTGGAAAGAAAACACCCTGAATTAGTGTTACTGTATTTGTTTCTGTTTTGGGGACTTTGTGAATCATTTACCACCTCTTCTGAAAACCACAGAATTTGTCCAGTAGTGAAGGAGGAGGGTTTTGAAAGAACGGAGATGGACTTGGTGTTCCTGCAATCCCGTTAATCCTGGGGCTGAGAATTTGCAAGGTGTTGGTGTAAACCCAAAAGTAGAATGATTGTTCCAAATGGCTTTGGATTTAGAATAGTAATCTGAATTCATGTCCAACTCGAATGCATACCATGAGAGTTAGCACATTTTAATAATTATTTGTGCTTTGCTGGGAGATAGACTCCTCTAAAACACTGTGCTGCAATTCAGTGTCCTATACCTGCTTTCAGGTATCCTAATTCTAAGTTGTAGTTTGTCTTCCAAGGATTGATAGAAACCTTCTGCAATTGCTGATGTGAAAAGTAAGAACAAATTATTTCTAGCAGTACTTGTAAGAGAAATGTGTAACGGTGGACTTCAAAGCCAGCCTCATGATCGCAGGTGTATGATTAAGATTGAACATCTTTGTATTTTTTGTTTTATAAAGTGGCATCATAAGGATTTCTGAAAGTAGAAATAGTATTAAATATATTTCAGAATTAATGTACTGTGGTTTGATCATCACAGGTCAAGTATAAGTGTGCAGCTTTCTTGAGCTGTAAACACAGGCTATGTAAGTGTTTTGGAATAAAATATTTATGCATTTAGCATTCAGCAGTGTTGCTAATTTAGTCTAGTCATTGGAAAACGATGTTCTCTTTATTGCATATTATTAAAATATAAATGCTGCCATTTGACATTATAAACACTAATACAAAAATGGTGGGGGTAAATTATTTCTTACTGTTTTTAAAGAAATATACCAAATATACCAAAATAGCTGTAAGTCTTTTCTAGTATGTGCAGCCCTGTGTGCAGGTTCATTTTAACTTAAAGAAAGACTACCCTGATATTAAACTTTTGACTCTGAACTATAAAAGAAAGCCATATATTGCTTCTTCACAAAACAGCTTGAAAGACTGAGAAGGCAGGTGGGGGGCAGGGAGAGATATTTCTTGGATTTGGGTTTGCTTTGGATTTTTTGGGTGTTTGAAAAAGTAAAGACTTGAGATAGAGAAGGTAAAAAAATAATGTTTTGTTCAAGGTTAGTAAACTAATTTTATGATAGCTATTTATTTGAACAGTACCTGCATATTGCATATTTGTTAAATGAAATGCATTCTATCTTTATTTGAGTATCCCTTGAGAGCGGATACCTTTTTGCTTTTCAAAAATATTATTATTTTATGCAGCATCTCAATGCATTACTTATGCCATTTGAGTGTCTTATTAGTGCCCTTGGGGAACAGGGAGCTTTGTCCCTAAAACTCACTCACTGTAAGCTCTCAGTATCAATCTCCTCTGTTTTTCATAGCTGCTTTGCATCTCAGTTCTACCAGGGGATTTCCGGCTAGTTTTTGCCTATGCAAAACCATGATTCTCCTCTCTGCTGCTCTCCTAACAATACTGAATGGCTGAGAGAATATTTTCCTGTCAACTCCTTCGCTGATCAGTGCGAGAGATGCCATGTTTCTTACAGAGTGGAGATACAAAAGCTGATGAATCCTCTCCAAAGAGAATTTAATTTAATGTCTGAGAGTTGCTTGACCAGGTATTACTGGCTTGATGGATGACAGTCCCTCCAGAGCATATATGGATAAGCCACCTTTATTATTTATGGGCATTCATTAAAGTAAGCAGAAAAACCTCGTTGATCTTTCATATTCACCTTTGTGGAATTAGAAGAGTCTATTGTACTAGATCAGAGTCCAGAAATATTTAGATGTTTTTATGAGGATGTAGTACCAAAATATGGTGACATTATATGTTAGAACATTCTTGCCTAGATGAACAGCCTTTATCAAAATATGCTTTTATTCATCAAGGTATGATTTTTTTTTTAATTTCATGGATGACAAGGAAAATATTTAGCTATCAAGGGATACAGGTTAGTCAAGAGTAAATATTCCACTTAAATAATTTTTTACCTACAGTCCTCACTATCTCACAGGCTGTAGAGCTGTGAATTGCTTTATTCAGATTAAAGTGACCCTTGCCAATTCATGGTGCAACCAAAAGCTTGTGCTCACAAGCTCCATGAATATTGTTTGTGGAGCAGTCTGTCCATAAGGGTTGAGAGGTGGGAAATAAGCAAAAACATTTGTCTTCCACCTTTCTGCCAGTGTGCAATGTGCCAGAGAAAAATTAGAAATGTTTTGCCTGCAAGAGAAATGAGCCTCACTTTCTTGGAATAATGTCTAATAGCTAGACTTCTAGATGCCAACTAGCTCTTTAGAAGGACCCTTTCCAGTAAAATATACGAGGAAGGATGTGGGTGAGTGTCAGAAGAGAGGCTGCCAGAAGACTGAAGCAAATTTTCTAGAATGCCAAGCCACATGTCTTATATCCTGTTCCCTTCTGATTTTCTTAGCTAGATCCCTCATATTTTGTGGAAGCTGAAAATAAACTAATAGGTAACAATACTCTAAATAGATGATTTTGTTCTGTTGGCATCTAATGTAGATAAAGCATAGCAAGTGTGACTGGGAAGGAAAGGGGGTGGGAAGTGTAGGTATTAATATAATTAATCAAGTTAAGGCTGTCCTTTCTGACTGAAAATATCTTTCCATATATTTTTTCATTCCCATGTGTACTGATGTGGGGTTTTTTTAGTTGATGCTCATATGCTTCTTGTCATTTTACTACTCCAGTGCCTCTTGTTCTAAAACTTCTTCACCCCCATTCTGCCTGTTTTCTATGTTTATGCTCTTTTCTTTCAAATCACATATCCTGCCAGATAGCATGTTATTATAAACCAGCTTCATTCCCTTCAGAGAGGCAATGTTGAAATGCTCCAGTCAGGGATGCTCTCTTTTATTCTCCTACAGTGAGAAATTACAACTCCTGTAGATGCAGGTTGACTCAAGAGCAAGAACATGAAGGCACCAGGTTAAAACAGCAGCACCAGCCCTACTTGTCTATGTCTCTTCAAACACTGGGTGAAACACACGGCCCCTCAGTGCTCTTGAGTCGCCTAGGAGAAGCCTTGCATCACGTTAATTGATGCCCCATTTCATTTGGCAGTCGCTCTTGCTGGAATATGACCATACTTTCTCAGTCAACATAACATTATTAATCAATAGTGTTCAAATGGGTATATTCCAAGTCAAGTTAAACTCCTTAACTGCTTAATACCAAATATAATAAAATGCCTCACCAGCAAAAACGTGCTGACCTCCTTTTATATATAAAGCAAGACTGCTCTCCTAAATTGTGCTGAACATGCTACCACTTAAATGATGCTACAGATCATTAAATGGTCAGACACCATAGGGTATCCAGTACCCTGAACAGCCATGGGCATGGCTGAGGTCAGAACTCCCTGGTTTCTGGGTGAAGGACCTCATGGGGTAGAAGGGAAAGGAGAATGGCCCACATGGGTATAAAACACACACTACCTGCCCAAGTTTTTAGTTCAGATCACAAGTCATCTCCACAGCAGACCTGATACATGGGTATGTGGTAACCATATACCATATCTAAAGTTTGTTTGTGGTTTTAGATGCTGCTTTCACTTGTTGGCTTTTAAACCTGTCTTCATGGAGCACCTGGTGCAAAGGTGACCTGCACACTCCTCTGTCTGTCTTTTCATTTTGTGGTTAACAGGAATTCCTCTCTGTTCCTACATCTGCAACTGGAAAAGTGCATGACCAGTGCATTCTCCTCATCCTGCTTGGTGTGCTCATGCCATGATGCTGTGGCTTTCACCCCTCTGCTGGCTGAGCACACAAGAACTGAAGCTTCAAGAGCAATTTTACCATCTCTCAGGTGTAAAGTCAGTAGCAAAATACCTTATTGGTATTTTTCCTATCATTTAGCAACATAATCCCCCTTTCCCTACCCTCCCATAACCAGTTCTGCCACTAGTTTCTCAAAAAATGTTGTGGATGGTAACTGCTGCTAGAAGAAACCATCTAATCTAATCATAATTACATAGTAGCACAGAACATAGGATACATTTCACTTACAGATTGAAAAGCAAAATATACCATGGTATTTACAATAATCTACATCTCCTTTTGGTCAACTGAACAATCTCTTTTTGAAAAAGCACCATGAAGCATTACAGTCATTCATCTTAAAAGGTTTTACTTTCCTCCTGGTCTATTTTCTTTGTATGTATTACCTTTTCTATTTGAAAACTAAAACTTTCTCAGCAGAAGGGTGCTGCATTGAAGTTCTTTAGCTGAAAGTATTTGTTCTACTTGTCAGTTCCATTAAAATATTTAAGTGGCAATCGGTTTATGATTAAATTTCTAATTACATTAATCATTCACCAACTCCAGAATGCAAGCTGATCTGTATTTTTTTTTTTGAGAGCTTGTGTAGTTACTGAAAAGAATTTTCCCAGACAATTTCTAGGAGCAAAAGGTTCTATAGCATAGTGTCTGCATCTCACAGCAGGTTAGTTTTGTTTGAGGACAAAAGAATTGGTTTTGTGTTTTTAAAAAGGTAGAGTCAATCAAATATGCCTCCTAATAAATGAATGTCTTATATGTTTTAGATCTTACATGTCTTGTATCTTAAAATGACGTTGCTTATATTCTGGTTGTGTGGCTTTTTTGAGGTTTGCTGGGGTTTTTTCCTTCTCTCTAATGGGAGGAGAATGTTCTGTTTCTTAATTAAACAGATTGTGTGCCAGAGAACCATGGAAAATAAAGATCATGGAGGAAAGAGCTACCCTCTAATCAGAGCAGCTATGCAAAACGTGGGTGGGGGATCCATGTCTCCTCCTCAGTGCAAGGAGAGAATGGAATCCAGTGGGAAATCTCAGCCACCCATGAAATTACAAAACCTTTGTCTGCGTCCTGCATTTCCTCATTCCACTTCTTGAATCAACTTGTGACCTTGCCTCTGTCACAAGAGCTGCTGCTCATTGCCATGCCTGGCTGTGCCTACAGCCTGCAAAGTCCCACTGGAGCAGAGGGTTTGTCTTGCCACCCACTCTGGATGACACCCAGTTGCTGAGGGAAGTCACTCTCGTTACGAACACACAGTCTTCTCATTCAGCTCTCTGGTGGCGTGTGATTTAGCACTGGGTTTTCATTTGAAAACAGGAAAAGGCTGAAGGATGCTGCATGTCACATACTTTTCAGGTTACTAGGTTTCACCCTGGCAATTTTGTTTGTTTGGTTGGTTTGTTTGTTTGTTGGTTTGTTTTTTTTTTTTGGTGGTGATGGTGGTAGTGGGTTTTTTCTTCATTTGTAGATTGCATTTGCTGCTTGTCTAATGCAATCTGCAAGAGTTTTGCTTGTATTGTGCACAATAGTAGAAAAGGAGCCTTATTTCAGGAGAAGTAGATTTTCATTGTTGGTTAGGTTAAAACATTCCTGCTCACAGAATAACTTTTTGGATTTGATTTATTCCTTTTCAAACATAATGAGAGACTTCAGTCAGTGATCAAATATGTACATTTGAACAATACTATTTTGCCTCAGTCTGTAACATAGGTTTTTGGTAACTTTCAAACTTTTAAGTAAAGCTTTTAATTTCACTCTTGCTAGGCAATAAAACTTTGTAGGGGAATGTGAGGTAATTGCATGGATGGATTGATCTGGAGCTAGATAATTTCATGGTTTGTTCACTTGGTTAGAGAGTAGGAGACAAAAGGATGAGAAAAACAAAAAGAAAGTGTTTTAAAATGCACTTTTTTAATTTCTTGCCTAATAGTGGCTGGCATAGAGATGCATCATTTGAACTTCAGTTATTTGACTACAGTGGTTTTGTAGACACTTCTATTTTGGAAGATATTTGTGATTGATTAGTCATTTCTGACAGTTCTCCTGTCTTCTTTCTGATGCAGCTTCATTTGGAAGTTCATTTTTTTTATTTTGGGCTTTCCCCTCTAAAAATACTGTGGCAAGTAATAACCACAAAATAGCTTCTTTTGAAAACCCTCCCACTTGAGCTGTTAAGAGCTTGAGTAATATTGTTTATCACTCACATGGAACACAAAATGGAAATGACATATTTTTATGCAAGGATTCTTGCAGGGGGTTGTTTTTAAAAAAGTTTGCTGTGATCACTGCAGAAAAAATAAATCTGCCATCATTTTCAAATCAGGCAATAAAGGTTCAACTTCTACTTGGCCAGAAACTTGTTTATTTTGATTCATTCTGAGCATGAAAATTCAATCTGGGAAACCTCATAGTTTCCCATTTGAAAGAGGCTTTAGCTAGAATAACGCCTTCCAGGTGAAGCTTGGAAAAGTTGCCGCGTAGTTGTCAGAGGCGGATAATCGCGACTTCAACCAGCTACACTGTATTGCTCTGACATAATTTTGGAGACCTTTAAGGATGAAATGGACTTGAAAAGATTATCGGGATTTGTCAGGGCCGACAGCCCGGAGTGGCCGGCTGGGCCGGTGTGGTGTGCAGGGATTATCGCTGCCCCTGAGCGCTCACCCTGCCCTGAGCCGCCTCGCCCCGCGGAATGGGAGCAGGAGCTGAGCAAAGGAAGACCTGAAACTGCGGGAACCAGCATGTGCCATGCTTCTTCTGCAGCCCTGCTCTTAAAGCTCCGAAAGAGCCACCTCGAAAGGCGTTTAAGCGGGGTGGATTTGCTCACGGGTTACACGTGTGATGTCTGAATGGCAGGCTGGTGCCAGCAATGCACTTTGCTCATTTTACAATTCAGAGCAGAATTTTGGAGCTCTTTTATCCATGGTATAGCAGGATGGAATTGGTACTCTGGTTATGACAGTTTAATTATTTTTTAATGTGGTTTTTTGATCTTATGCAATATTACAAAGCAAAGCCTTCCCTCGACCTCCTTTCCTCCGCTCCCCTTTCACCCAAATTATATTAGGAAAATTTTAAAGGAATGTAGGGATTTTTGAGTCCTTCTAAATGTCTGTGATAATAATAATTCCATTTAAACAGAGAGGGAAAGATGTGAATCTGCCGATTTTCCAAATGCCCTGTACAAACTCATTTTTCAGACTGAGAAAATGTCGAGTACTCCCACAATTAAATGAAAAGTCAACAAGTTAATTCCTTAAGTAACACGGGTTTGGGTATTTTTTTTTCTTTAGAAAAGAACTGTGCTGCCTACATTTGTCTTCCAGCCATGGGCTGAATTCCATTGTAATGAAGTGAAACTGTTCAGATCCAGTTTTACCTGTTTTTCAACTTCCTATTTCACTTTTCTTTTACTTGTAATCTTTTTTTCATGCTTTACTCTGGTTCAGAACATGGTAGTCACATAAACAAATAAATCCTCATAGCAAAAAAAACCCAAAACAACACAAAACAAAAACCAGTGCACATAGTTTGTAGTTGTTGTTTTTATCACAAATTGTCTATCCTGAACTTCTGCTGGTGGTTCCTTCTGCTCTAGTAGTCCACCCACTTCAAGCTCTGTTTAGACTTAAAGCTACATACGAAATATTACTGGTCAAACACTTTGTTACCAAAACAGTTGAAATCAGCTGGAAAACTATGACTGTAGGATACTCAGATTGGCATCCTTGACAGTTGTGTCACTTGTTTCTATTTCTTCCTTTTGTTGGTTTTTCAGACCCCCTGGCTGGAGAGGTTCAAGTCACCAAGATGCATGTTTTAAAATGGGCTTTTGGGAGAGTGTGTCCGTGTGTCCATCCATCCAGCACCAAGATGCCATAGCTGCTGTAGCATTAATTGCTACAGCAATTGATAATAATTGCTAGTATTTGTTTAGACTTGCTGCAGTATTTCTTTAATGCAGTCCTTTGGCACTCATCTTTCCAAATTCTGCAAAATGGTCCCACCTCCTCCTCCTCTGTACTGCAGCACAAGCTGTGAGGACAGGTTTTCTACTCTGGCATGGTAAAACCATATAACCCATACTGGGATACAGAGCAGAAGGGAGAGAAACAGAGCCTTGGGAAGAAAGGGAGTTTCAGTCAAAGTCCTGGGCCCTGCTGAGTGTAGGAGTACAAGTCATTTTCCTTTATTATCCATGTTATTTGAGCTTTAGTTCTACATCAAGCCTGTTTGATAAGGAATTTTGAATATGTGCATTTGTTAAGTTAGTTAGGAAGTTTGTTATCCTCTTGAATAGCTGACAGCTAAGAGTGTCTTTTCTGGCTGAACTGATTCTTTAGGAATACATTTCCCAGAGCTGATGTCAGAAGTGGGTCTCCCAAACGATGTCACTGTCATCTGCCCACAGACAGGAATAACAACAGGCAGTGTTCTCGGGCTGCTGACAGGGCATCTACGATATATTTGTCTGAACAGACAAGTCATCCATAAGTGTCTTTTGATTTGCTCAAAACATGCCATCTGTTGGGGAATAAGAGCAGAGAAGTGACCTGTCTGGTGCCTTCATGCATCTCCACTCCCTGCTGTTTGCATTGCACTGGTGACCTGAAAAGGGCTCCCTGCAGCACCTAGTTCTTGGGAGCACCCAGGTCCCTCAGCCTACTCCCTTCATTGTCATGTCCTCAGCATGGAGAGTGAGTGTGGATGTCCCAGCTGTGGTGCATGACCTGCTCACTGGAGACCTTTTACATCTTCTACTACCACAGGATCAGCTCTGCAGAGTAAGCAATGTGAGCTGCCTGGCATGCCAAGGCATGAGCGTGCCCTTTAGGAAATGCATAAAATATCCCTGTACACTCGACAGTGCCAAACACTTCAGTCTCTTTCCCATTTTCCCTCCACATCATCCTTCCAAAAAAAATGGGTTGTTTTACAAAAAAAAAGGGATGACATTAGCTTGAAGCCTGACTTGGAGCCAAAGTTTATATGTGACCATCCCTGTCTGGCACCAGTGGGGCACATCAGTTGCTGCTTGAATGATTCCCAAAACCTACAGCTTGGAGAGTGGTGGCACCACCATTGGTGCCCCAGTGTGGGCTCCTAGCTGCTGTCCCCAGATCTGTAATTTCTCCCCCCACCACCATATCCATGTAGCTGCTCCCTTGGCCCATTTGCAGGCTGGATCACACTGGATTGGTTTTAGCTCCTTGGGGAAGTAATAGATAAGGAATGTTACAAGTATTTAAGTTTCTCCTCCCGGCAGGCAGGCTTTCATGCTCATTTGCGCACCAATACAAGCACAGCCATACCTGCCCTTTTTAAGCTCCAACTGTGACACCACATGAACTATTCCACAATTTAAAACCTACTGCAGGCTGAGTCAGCTGAGGGACCCTGGCCAGTAGCAGAGTGTACTGCTCAAGTTTATACTATGAGTGGCATTACCACAACACATAGGAACCCCATAGATGGGCTCAGGATCCTGTGGGAAACCTCAGGTCTCTCCTAGAAATGTCCAGCATTGCTCTAGCATATTTACAAGCTTCCCCTTTATGCAAAAAAAGAGAAGTAGGATGATGTGGTAATGCTGAGTCGATAGACACATGAGACAAGAAAGTCGAGTTCAGCCTGCAACACAGCAGAGTGGTGGATTTCACTTAGCATCTTGATTGGCATTACTGTAGTTGTGTGTTTGCATCATATGACAGCAGGATTTGGAATGTGCCTGCCTATAGACAGGGCTTCTCATTTGCTAATTGCCTTCTCTCCATGCTTTGGACCTGAAATGTGTGCAAAAAGTTTTTGGAAGCAGAGATTGCCTGCTACAGGTGTGTCTTCATGCTTGTTACATTGTCTGGAAGAGAGCTCCTTTGGATGTTATTTTGAAATTCAAAACTGAAAGCAGAGGGGGAGATAAGAAATTTATTTCTTTCTCCCTGCTCATTCCTTCCTCTTTCCTGACGTCTGTCTACACCCTGGATTTCCATCTTTTTTGGATTTGAATGTTCCTGCTATTCTGCTTTTCTTTTGTTTTCTTCTGTTTCATTTAAGAAAAATTTTTCCCAAACATTTTCTTCCTTCTACATCATCTAACAAAACTAATTGTTGTGGGATGATCTGTGCAAGTACTTCCAAATTTCTGCTACTGTACAGTGCCATCCCTATGCTCTTTCACAAAAAAAAGGCAGGAAAAAACCAAACCAAAAAACAGAGTGAACTAAACCCAAGTGAGTCTTGTAACCGAGAGACTCCCTGAGTCTGGATTTGCAAACTAATGACTAATTTCCCTAAGCACTTGCCTATTCCTAATTGCTTCTAGATGAGATTCTTGGATCGCTTGGGGCAGGCACATATTCTTTAAGTGCCTTGCATGTCTACGTCATGAGATAATAATTCTGAATTATGTGGAGCTAGTGAGATGTACTTACCCAGGATTAAGTTTGGCTTCTGTGTTTTGTTTTTGGGGAGGTCAAAACAACTTGCAGATCATAGTCAAACTGAGAATACTCCACATTTTCATAGCAAAATCATCACATACTTTATCATTCTTGCCCTTGTGGAAAAATGTCAAGGTCTCTGGGGTTCTTGGCCCTTGTCTGTTCTGAAAGTTTTATTTAATGCAAACTAAATGCTATGTATATCTCATCAGGGCCCTGTTAAAGTATTAAAGAATGAACGATGGGGTTGCTTTAAAGAAAGGCATCAGTCCTGTTGGGAAATTTTTACTAAGCCTACTCCCACCTTCCTTAATTGTCACTGTGCCTGTGTTGTACGAGAGTGTCCCTCCTGAGCACTCTCAGACCCTGAGCAAATACATCTCTCACCTCCAAAACTCGTTGTGACACATCTGGTTTATATTGAGACTGCTGGGTTTCTGCTGAGCTCTCCGACATGGAGGAGTCTTTGAGACATTTATTCTGCATTCCAGCTCTGAGCTATTTGCAAAGGGGAGAGAAAGCAATGCAGTCTCTTTCATTAAAAAACAAAAAAAAAACAAAAAAACAAAACAAACCAAACCAAAATAAAACAAAAAAACCCCAACAAATAAAAAAAACCTAAACAAAAACTTTTGGAATGCAATTTCACTTTTGTAGTAACCCTCATGGAGGTGAAGGCTGTAAAGCTGACAGAGCCAAGGCTCAACCTACAGAATGAAATAACTGTGTTGCTGTGGTCAGCATGGTATCTTAGTATTTCTCCTGCATCTTTTAAGGTAGTTTGATTGCTGGTTAACACCCACTGATCTATTTTCTGGTTTTGATTTTGTTCTGGACTTTTTTGGTCTCATTTGGCTGCAAGGCCTGCCTTTGACTATGGTGGCCTGTCTTTTAGGGTATGGATTTCCTATAGTATCTCTGGAATATACAGTACATACGTAAATGCTGAGGAGAGACCTAATGCATCCTTGTCATTCACACAGGTGTTCTAACTTTACAAAATAATTTTCTGAACTTAATGGGAGGCACTGTGGTCACTGCCACCATTATTGGCTCTCCTAATGAAAAATTGATGTTTAAAGTGGTGAGACAAATTCTATCTCTGCATTTCCTTTCACTTTCATTTAAGGTCTCTATTCTTCAGAATCTTAAATATCACATAAGTGCTATTGGAGATATAAGATATTTATCCTTTTATTAGAGAAACAAAAAAAAAGTACCCATTAAAGCAATTCCAGTGAGAATTGATGTTATTATATCATGTGTTGTTCTTAATTATTTTGTTGCAGGCTGTAAACACTAAATACTTCCTGTTGAAATTTGTTACTAAGTTAATGTTCTCTTTAATGTTTAGCAGTGCAATTCTTGGTAGCTTTGGTCTTAACTAAGACTAATTATTCTTCTTGTCAAGCACTCTTTTTCAGACTTTCTGTCCTACCTTTAGAGCATATGTCAGCAAAAACCTAGTAATAGAATTTGAATTAAGCTTTCTGGAGGGGAGTAGAATAAGAAAGCAAAATTTTCATTTGATTTTATAGGGTTTTTTCCACGATTCAGATTCTATGCAAAGTAATAATATCACTGGCTTTTAATTAAATTAAAACAATAGTTTGCCTGAGTTTTAACTACATAATTTTAAAGCAGCTATATGCATTAAGCTTCCCTTATAATTACAAATCAAGCCAGAATGCTTCCTGTAACATGGCAAAGACTGGCACAATTTTCTTTCATAAATACATACAGCTGATGCAAATGGACTGTTTCTTGATTTCTGTTGTGTGCACTTCAGTTATGTTTAATTCATTGTATTCTTAGAATCCTGCTGTCTCTCAGCCCCTTCTGACTCATTTGCATAATATTTTGAAAAGTGTTTGATAGTCTCTCTCAAACACGATCAGTAGCTCTCTGCAAGGCATGCTGATGTTCCAGCTAGGAAAACTTCCATAGGTAGAGGTCTAAACACCAAAATAAACTGGTCTCTTTAGAACTTCTTAATTGTAGCCCTCTTCTAATTCCTCAATGTCTTTTCTTAATTCATATTAAATAGATACCTATTCTTCTCATTTGTCTATCAAGCTCTTTGTTCTTCTCTGTTTGCCTGAACTGGTCCTACATAAGGTCCAGATGAAACAACTCATGCCACATTTGTCTTGCACATACTTACACTGCAATCACTTTTTCACACAGAAATACACAAGAGGAAGCTCGTGAATACAAAAATAGACAATCCTGTGAATTATTTTTCTTGTCAGATATTCTGTTCCTTCAGTCTTGTAGTGCATAATTGTCCTTTCAACGGGGTCTGGTGGATGAGCCCAGCTCGCTGGCCAGCCTGGCATGCAGGGAGAATGTGCCAGACACCGTGAAAAGCAGGGAGAAAAGCTTCGTCAGAAACACCTGCTCCTTGAAGGTCCACCAAAGCACCCCAAAGACACTGGTCATTAATGAATGAGCTTGTTAAACCTCTGCCACCACTAAAGTTACCCTTCATGCAAGGTTTACAGCTCCTTTTTGAGAACATTGTTAAGCTATTCTAAGTAAACTTTGCAGAGTTGCATCTGAATGTCCTCTCTGAAAGTGGTGTGTATCTGCAGTACTTTCTTTCAGAGAGAGTGCTTTGTTGCACTTTGTGAAAGAAATTTCCATTTTAAAAAAAGAGTGTGGAATGAATATGAGATGATCTTTAATCTACTGGTTGTTGTTTATAAATATGAAAAGTAGTATAAGGGAATTAAGTCACAGATCCAGGAGGAAGCACAAGCAGGAGGGTGAGTTATTTCTTCTGAATGAGAGTAAGAATCTAAATCACTCTGTGCTCCTTCAGATGACTGAAGATATCTTTTATTTTAATGAGAACCATATAGGCTTTTGTGTGTGCTCAAATGTGCAGAATAAATTGAAATTCGCTTTCTGTGCGCTGTCACACATTGCGCCTGGATTGTGGTTGTGCTTCTGGCCTGGTGAGATCAGGTTGAGGGGTTTTTTTGTTCAAACATAAGGGTAATTCATTCTTCATAGTCAATTGAACTCAACCATTTTCAAGCCAGCTGCCAATTGTGATACATGCGTTACTGGCTTTGTAGTGTATTCTTTTGTCCCCATAGTAAGAAACTGTGAGCTCTCGTCTGGTGCCCTTAACCTTTTTGGAGGTAAAAATGAGTCCCTTATTGGTCCAGACTAGTTTTCACTGAAGTTTTCAATTTATATTTCTTGCTTTCCTTCTTCTTTCTCTTATCTGAGACTAATGTCGTTTCTTTATATGTATGAACTTTGTATAGCCTAGGAAAGCAAGGAAATGCATCTGTAAATCTTGGTACCAGAGACTAAAATTTTCTTGTTTCCTTTACCAAGGAAAGGTCACCTTGTCATTCAATATACAGTGGTGTGCTCATAGCAACTTTCAGAGGACCCCCTTGTTCCATATGAAAGGGAATGCATCTGTACTCAAGCCTTCCCCTCTGACCCCCCGAAAAGAGCTACTATTAAAAGAAAACATATTTGTGGGTTTTGGTTTTTGTCAGTGATGTCCTCCTTTGGGATTTTTTTTCACCCCTTTTAAATTATGATGGTGAGGAGGAGACAGTGCAATAACATCATTACCCTGAATGGGTAAGTCTCTTTTTAAAAGCTTTAGAATGTCAAGTGAGTATTTTGATATATGGCTTAACTTTGTTGAGTACTGGCACTTCAAACCATGACTAAGAGTTAATCAGACTTATAACCAGTGCTCCATACATTAAAGAAAACAAACCAATTCATAGTATTGTGAAATGTTTTAAGGGTTTTGTTGTCTTCTGTTTTATTTTCTGCATGTCCATGTGTGTTCTTCCCATTCAAAACTGCTTTTTTTTTCTGCATCAGATGGCATTAGAGAAACTGGCTTGTGCTTGTTTTACTGAACTGCTGTACTAGAATGAAATATTTGGACACAATGTGGTTTCTTTCGTTGACAAAACATGTTAAGGGAGAATCCCAGAGAAAGAACTGGTATACCCACTGTTACTTGTTTAGCTTTTCCTCTTACAAAGTGGACTAAAGCAGTTATTTCAATTTGGACAAATTCTGGATCCATTGGTCTGAGGCATTTTCCTGAAGTCTTAAAAAGAGAAAGAGGGGTAGCAGAATTGAGGAGTTTGACTGCTCCCCTCCATCCGTTTGTGGAACACTGAAGTAAGCCACTTTCTGCATGATATGGTTTGTTTCACACCACAGTAGTTCACATTTATGTGAATTTATTTCAGCAATGTGAAACAAATGAGTATTGGCCAGGAGTTTGGTTCACAGCCAGGATTGCTGATATTTATGGAGCTGGAGGTGTTGGTGAAGGCTTCATCTGGAGTAGTTTTTTGTCACTGCCTTATATGTTTAAAAATAGGGAAGTTGGTCAGAATTATTTTTATTTTGCAGTTAAAGGGAGGAGCTAGTGTAATATTCCAGTGTTGTGGTTTAGCTCTTACTGCTATACTGTTGGATATACCCAAAGAAAGATAGTGTGAAACAGAAAAGGTATTTATAGAGCAGTGTCTCAACTTTTCTGCCAAAACATTTTGAAATTTGCATCTGGAGTTTAGAATCTGTTTTATAATGCTCTATTTGTAGCTACAAAATCTAGAAAGTTCTCCAACAGCCCAGCCAAAATATTGAGCTTTTCACGTGACTGTCAAAGATTATTGTTGGTTTGGACTTTTATAACTCCTTCTTTCATGGTATTCCATTGTAGAGTTTGAGGTGGTCTTTTTCCCTGAAAAATGGACCCCTTTGCGCTTCCCAAGTATTTTTTGGGTTTTCCCCCTCTGATATTCTGCCTTGGTCACCAGATGAGAATGGAATAGATGTTCTTCTTAGTCTAGCATGGAAAGCTGACATGAGTTGGGCTTTAAAGCAGATTTCTAAGTAAACTGTAGAAAATCTGTAATCCTAATAAAAAGATAAACTTGACATGATCACTCCTTTCAATAAAATATTTTTATAATTTATTGGGTGATAATTTATTGCAACATGCAAAAAAAAAAGCAGTTAAGGAAAAAATTACATTAATGAAACAGGTGAGCATAGCCAGCTTTGTTCTTTGAATATGAACAAGCCTTGCAAACCCATAGTGTAACACCCTGATCTGTGTGTGATACTGGAGACTGGAGTCAAATATGGAGAGAGTCTTCTTTCTTTCACATGGCCATCATTTGGAAGGAATAGTAACCCAAAGAACCTCTAGGAATCTACATAAAGGGCTGGATGAAGAAACGGCTGAGAGATAAAAGTGCAGAGAATATGGAAAACAGGTGATTGTCTGGGAGGAAGAGCACTCATGGCTGGTCTATGGGCAGTGCTGTCTGTGCACCCAGTGCATGGGCCTCTGCAACTGATGGCAGAGAGAGGTGAGTGTGTAGGCTTCCCTGGGATCTGGTTATACAATCCCCCCAAATTGTAAAATTCCTTTCCTCCTTGTTCTCCTAGACCTATGGGCTCTTTACTGAGTTTAGGATATGGTAGAAGAAGATGTTATTCAAGTGGAGTGGCCGTAATTGGGTAAGAAGAGAAAGAAGAGTATTCCAGAGGGTTTTCATGCAAGGATACTGCTAGCTTTTCACATTTGTCCAAGTCAATTATATACATTTCTATGTACTGGAAAACCTGCTTTAAAGGGAGAGACTGGGATTTCCAAATCCTAGGTGTACTTTGAGATCTGCCACAGCAAGGTACTGAAAACTAAATAGTACTAAAGATAGGCCTTGTTTTTTATCTTCCTTCTCCTCACTTGGACAGGAGGGGCAGCTTTTTCTGACTGCCCAACACCCTTTGAACAGGACAGATTTCACTCTAGTGTTTGTATAGGGTTTCCCATACACAAATGCGGACCACTCCCTGTGAAATGACACAGAGCCACAAGATGTTCTGAGGAAGACTGTCGGTGGGATTGTAAACTTCCTGCTTCTTTTTTTCCTCTTTCCACAGTTTCCTTTTAAAATATTTCCTTCTTGGGAACTTTATGTTTAGTGTCTGAATGCATCTGCTGTGACTTTCATTTCACTTCCCCAAGTCTCTTCTTATAGCAACATCTGGGAAATTCATTTAGTTTACTTCAATGTCAAATTGCTTTCAATTTGTCAGACTTCAGCTTTTACTTTGAGTGTTTGACTCCCAAGTGAAGCACATATTATTAGCTGATTATTATTTCAAGAGTTAAAGTTTGTGTAACTAGTATTCTAAATCTCAGCCAAATCCAAATATTTTGGTGACCATGCTTTAATAGCTCCTCTGATTACTTTATTATGAAAAGAGATAACTAGGTAGTATATAACAGTGTTGATTTTTACAGCAACATTCTTCTCTCAATGAAAAAGCACTGTTGTAATAAAACTCAGCAAAATGAAACTAAGCAGATCTGTTTACTTTGCTTTGCATTTTCTATTGACAAGTTCTTAGTGCTTTGGAATGGATTATAGGAGAGGTAACAGCAGGATGTGACCTGTAATTCCTGACTATTTCGGGTGCAGGCAATGCAAACACCCATATAAAGTCCTCCCAGGAAACTGCCTGTCTTAGTATTTTATAGTATGCAATTTAGTCTTCTGCTTCCTCTATTATTCCACTCTTTTTTCCTATTATGCACATCACCACGGTACATGAGTATCTACTGCATAATCTTTTCTCCACCTGTCCTAGATGTAGGCATGCATATAATGAAAATTAATTTGCTGTAATATGCAAATTGTAGGTAAGAATTAATGTTTGACCTTACCTAAGCATTGGAAGATATATACAAAATAAAGTAGTATTGTCACCCTAATTGTCCAGCAGTGACTAGTATCCTAAGTGCCAAATAACCAGTCTTGTACATTACTCTTCACCAGCCAGTTGTAGTCTCTGTTTTCACCCTGTAATACTTTCCACAAGACTTGGCCATTGCTAGTTAGCAGCTGAGAGAGGGAGGGACTGGGAGATAATGATAGATCACTTTTCCCTCCCTGTGTTTACTGCCTTACCTATCTCTCTTGCCTATACAATGGAATGCAGAGTAAGGTGCTGGAGTGAAGCAGCCACATCTAGAAGGATCTGTGACTCCCAGGAAGGTGGGAGGCAGACGGGATTATATTCAATCACAGGGTGATGCATCCAAGAATATCAGTGAAAAAGCAGAGGATTTAAATGCCCTAATTTCCACTGTATTGCTATATTTCTTTAATGTGTGTGACAGACTGAAATCCCTCATTAACCCTCTTAGAGGGTCCACAGACCCCTGAAATAGCATTGACTCCTGCCCAAGAGGTTTAATAATGCTGCATCATGTCATAGTCTTCACCCTGTCAAGGGTGCTCTTCGCAGGTTTTGACCTTCTCTAACATCACAGCCAGTTTGTTGTGTTTTCTCTCTGAGGAACCTCTCCTCTTTACGTTCCAAACCTGAGCAATAATTAGCCTCTCTCCCCAGAGAGTGGATTAAACTCACTTAAACCTTTACCACCCTATCAAAGCAGTAAGGAATTCAGATTATCAATTTGCATAAAACGGTGCTGTATTTATTAAAATATATATGTGTGTGTATATAATTAAGTGAGCCAATGCAGTACACGAGAAATGAATGGGAAGGTGGCCCATAATAAGGGCATCAGTGATTGCTGTATGTGTGCAGTGAAACAGGAGTACTTTGAACATGCCTGGAATTTGGAAAGTACATATCCACTCAGGAGCATTAGTTGCCTCCTTGTGTTTAGATGACTTGTATAATTCAGAGTTAATGATTGAATTCATGTTGAAAAACAGTCTGCTCATCTGCTGCTACTCAAAGTCTCAGGGAGACTGAGTAAGTACAAAACAGCCATTTTGTGGAGCAATACTGAATCTAAGGCAATTTTTTTACCTTTTAGCTCCTTCATGGTAAGTAGTGCTTATCCTTCAAGCAGGTGCACCAGAAGGTACTGCCAGTAAATGCTGATGAGTTCTTCAAGGAGGGAAGTGATGAATGGAAGATATGGTTATAACTTCATAACCATTTAAAAATCTCTTTCTTCCAATTATGCTGTATGGAACAAGGATTGTAAGCATCCACTGAAGATACAATTTTCTAAGCTGCAGGGATTTATTGATTTATTATATTTTTCTCTCCTCCGTGGAATTGGTGGGAAGGATTACCTTTCACTTACACTCAGATGACATTTTTTACTGGTACTATCACCCCCATCCTCCATCCAAATGTGCTGCTGAAATGTGGCAGGTGGCTTTGCCAGTAATTGCATGCTACTTCATTCCATTTTAAATGAATGTATAGAGTACAGTGGCCTTCCTCTCTCATCACTGGCATACTTCACAGCCGTATGGTATTGACTTAGAAAACAGAACGTGGGCTTCCCTTTAAATTGCAAAGATGTGTTATCTTGCTGTATGTTGTCTTAGGAGACAGTAACTTAATTCCTGTGCAATAAGCTTCTGATTGCAGCATTTTTTCAGGACAAAAAAAACCAGACCACATCAATGTTTTTAAATGTCCACTTTTTTTTTTTCTTAAATGATAAAATAAACTGAATATGGTTTTGAATATTTAAATTCATTATTCGTTGAATCGTAGGCAAGTTTCTATTACAGTATATATATGCTTGATCTCATTCTGAGGCCAGCAACCATGCTCTGGTAGAAGATGACTTTTCTTTGGACCCAGCTGTGCTAAATACTATTATAATTAGCACGATGGTTAACTTAATCAGAGCACTTGGCTCGGAAGAGAGGTGTTACAGAGTGCACCATAATTAGCATTTTCATTTCTTTGATCCTGAGTCTGTCTTTATTGACAGAAATATCAAGAGCTTGTTTGTTTTTTTCTTTTAACACTTCAGGAAGTGGAAATATATGTGGCTGTGAGATTATGAATTTAGTAATGATTTAAGAAAAAAACAAACCTGTCCCAAAGGAAGTGGAAGGGATATAGATCTACATGTATGGAAAAAATGGTCTTTAGTGTTAAGTCTTTAGTGCAGCAGCATGTGGGCAGGTATATGGCCAGGAAACACCTCCAGGGGTGTTTTGAAGTTGCATGGACGAAGTTAACAGCATCTTAACTGTTTCCAGCATGCTGCTGTGGACCACATGGCTGCTGTTTGTAGAAAAAGGTGCTGTTTCTTTAAAGTGAGGAAGGAGAATACTAAAAGTGTGATCTGTTTGGAAAAAAAATCAAACCCAAAGGTTTGGATGATCCTATAAAAGATAAAGCTTTAGATACTTGCCAGCTCAGTCACTGAAACACAAGCATCCCATCCTACATGCCTGATGTAAGCAGGTGGCAAAAGCACGCAGCAGACCAGATTACTGCTGTTCATGAAAAAACATTTATGCTGTCAGACAAAATGCCGAAGACTCCCAAATTTACATCTGGCATCATTGCCTTGATTGCAGGGGAGGAAAATCAAGACACCCAGGAGACTCTTCTCATTACACACCATGGAGTGGAGCAGTCACTCGCAATGCCAGCAAACACAGGATATTAAAAACAGGAGACTTTTTTGTAGGTGAAGCCACTGTCAGCCTTCCTGGGATAGACTTTGTTAGGCTTGATAAACACTCTGTCCTCTTTGCTCACATGGAATTGGCTTGCCTGTAAGGCTTTGTACTTCCAGTGCATTCTAGATGAACTATACCTGATGAACTGGGTATAATTTGTCTTAGTTGGTTTTGAGCATTTGTTTAACAAACCGGAGCAAACGCTAATGCAGTTGTTTTTATTGACTTTGGGATGATGTTAGCTCAGGTATTGGTAGACACAACCTCTATGTTCCAATTCCATATGGTCTCTGTAATTTTTATTACTGGTTTTAAAAAGAAAGTATAGAAATGTTTATGATGGAAAAACTGGGGGGAAATAGTCTTTTAAGAACTCTTTGCAAGTTTTTACTCTTCGTTTATATGTATCTGTCTCTTTCCAGTCTTTTACAAAGAGAAAGATCTATCATATGCCTCTGTTCTTACAGTTCACTTCAATCTGCTTTGCCAGTAGAAAAATCATATGCTAATAGAGGCTGCAGAGAATGCAGCTGTCATTAAGGGACTTCCTATGTTATCCTTGACTTCAGAAGATTATTTTTATCTGCTCAGAATGGATAAGTAATTTTTAAAACATTTATGCAACTAGGTTTTAGGTCAATAGCAGGTTAAACCATTTATTTAAGTAATCTTTCCTGGTGGAAAGTATGTGGAAAGACCCTCTCTCACTATTTTTACAAGATTATTTTCATATCAGCACTAAAGCACCAAGCAGTCTTCTTGACAGTAGGCTTGGAAGATACCCATTATTTGAGAGACATGATAAAAACAGTATAATCTTTTCCAATACCCATACAAAGCCAGTAATTGTCTGTTTCTGCCATTCCAGTTATTTATGTAATTATACTTAATGCCACACAGATTTGAGAAGAAAAAAAGAATTGTTGCTGCTGTTTCTGATTAATATTTTTCCATCCTGAGATCATAAAAACAGTAAACACCTCTCATGGTGGTAGAGAGAATAAAGGACTATGGATTTGTGAACAACTGATCAGAAGAGCTGAACTGGAGTGGGGAATGTGCCTTTTTTAAGTCTGTCTCCTGTCCACACAATTGCATCATTCCTAAAGCTCACTGATTGCTAGGAAATGCTGCCATTGCATAATATCACTTCTGGGATGTTAATTCCTTTATTAAACTAAAGTGTATAGTACTTTTACAGAGGATTTCAAAGGTGTAGAATTTAACTACCTTATACCTGGACATATCCAGGCTATGCTGCTTTGTCCAGTTCTTCTGTGTCACAGTCCTGGTGCAACTATTTACCTTGTGGCCAGAAAGTGCTTAAATAGTAAGATACATCATATACTGTACTGCTTAGCATAACTGGGTTGGCCAGGGTCACCACTTGCTGGAACAGTCCAAGGTGGCTGGAAAGCATGCCAGTGCTTTCAGACTGCAGGATTAGAGGAGCTGTTTGAAAATGTACAGGTGCATCTTGTCTTCAGATTCACTGCATTCACTTGTGCACAGTCTCACGTATTTGAGTTGCTTCTTCACAGTGTCTGAAGAGAAGGAAATTGGCTAAGTATCACTTCTACAGCAGAATGATCAAGTTAGAAGTTCTGATTGGATTCAGCAAAACTGGTGCATCCATTTAAAGCAGATTAAGAAAAAAAAATTGATTTTGTGGGCCCACTCAAGAAATAAATATGTGCTTGTGGGTTTTATAACATAATGTTCATCTGCTTTGGTCAGCTATAGTATTATACACTTGTACAAATTCACCACTTATCCTGAAAGTTCTCACTGAGCTAAATAATACCAGTTAAAAAAAGTCATCCAATCTCTCTTTTTTTAATGACTTTAGGTGATAGCAAATTTACTGCATGCAAATGTGAAAGATTCCGGTGACTTAATTGCATTTATTTTTAACACTTCCCCTTCATTTTTAGCCTGAATTTTATCTCAAAGTTCCATTTTTCAATTCTGTGTCTTGTTATGCCCTTTATTAAATGTCTCTTACTAGTGTAAGTATTTATGGACTGTGATCAAGCCATCCTGAACTTTCTCTCTGTGAAAATAAATAGACTGAATTACTTCTATCTCTTGTTTTAGGACATCTTTTCCTGACTCTGAATCCTTCTTTCAGCTCCACCCTGAATCCTTTCCAATTTGTCAGCATGTTTTGTGCAGTGTGGATGCCAGACATGGCCATGTATGCTGTAGTCATTTCAGTGGCACTGTATGAAGTGACAGAACCAGTCCTAGGCATCTCAGCAGTGTAAGATAAACTGAATTTTTTGCTGCTCCAGGAATGAGAGTAGAATGAGTTCACCCTGAAGATTTGTGCTTGTTAATCCAGCTGTGGAAGAGGGAAGGAAGAGAGAGACCGTGGCCAGGACTGGAAGGAGTTGGTTCAGCATTTCCTCCCGTTGCCACTTCTGCCAGCAGTAACAGGAGGGAGCTCAGCTCCAGCATAGGCAAAGCAGGCAGCAGGTCCATGACTACTACTTAGCATTGTTTTGCTTACTACCCAGCTGACCTGGATAACCACAGCTTAGTCTGTTCCTAGTAATGCTCTCTGAAGTACTACAGTGATGTTTTCTGCTTTGTGTTTTCCCCTAGCTCAGGTATTGAAAGATCTCATTCATCATCTTAGCCACTGCATCCCTGCCAGAGTTTTAGTTGTGGCTCACCATGGCCCTGAAGTCATCCTTCAAGTCACTGCTTTCCAGATTAGTTCACCACCTTACAATTTTAACCTGTATTTCAAGAAGCATGACCTTGCATTCTATGACTGCTGTTAAGTAATGCCATTCAAAGAGCTGCATAGAGCATATTTTTCACCTCACTTTAAACTGACTTGCCCATAGTCTGGCTGCTATACCATTAGTTATGTCACCTACACCTACTGCCACAGTGCTATTTTCTTCCACATCACTTAAGACTATAGATTAGAGAAGGACCAAGATCTGTCTATGCACAAATCAACCAGAAGTTTCATTTGGTTCTGGGAGTCCTATTTTCTGAAGTTTCTCCTATTTAATTGCAACACTTCTATTTTGTGGAATGCATGCCTCCATTTCACACTCCTCTTTGAGAGAAAGAATGGAAAAGGAAAGTCAGTGGTTCCTGTGTTGTGTGTGGGGTTCCTACTACTGCAATGCAGTTGAAGATACTGCAGAGGGATATTTAAATTCAAGCCAGAAAAAAAAAAACAAACCTAATTAAAGTGAAGAAAAAATTATTAATGCATTTCTATTTTTAGGATTTGTGAAACTTGCCTTAACAGAATCTTTGCACTCAAATTAATAGAAATTCCATTTTTAATTGCAGAATTTTCTGCATACAATGTAGACAGTGAGTTAACTGAACATTTATTTAAAAACTAAAACATTCAAGGAAGCCAGTGTGTGGTTTTGGATGTGATATTGACTGCATAGGTAAAGGAGCTGGAGAAGGGAGGAAGATGAGCAACAGTCAAATGACACAATTGGACATCTTAGTTAGCTATGCATTCTGGAAAAGATATCACAAAACATACCAAAAAAATTCATTTAAAGTAATAATTTTTCACCCTGCAACCTGTATGTTCATATATGAGTCAGGAGTTGCAGAACCTCTCAAGAGTTTTGCTTTGCTTACATCCCCTCCCATAGATGAGCTTCAAGGTTGTTCCATTCATGCTCTTTGCTGCTACTCACATTATTTGTGCACTAAAATAAGTAGGGATTTTCTGCCCAGGGAGTAATGTCAGCTAGCTGAGGTTTTTTGTGGCAGCCAGCAAAAGTAGCAAGGGAAAAGGGAAGGTTGTGGAAGGTACCGTGGTAGCCAGTGCTCCATGTGTTCTGCTGCTCAACAGGAACACAGCTCCTGGGGGCAGTGCTGGCAGATCAGGTCCACTTGTGCATCCAGATGATTTTGATTCCAGAAAACTAGTCCTTTTCCTGTTAGGCTGAATTACCATGTTAGAGGCTCTTTGTGGGAAGAGGAAAGGAGTATTTGAGTTTCCAAGGCTCATGTGTTTTCAAGTTACTGCTTCACAAAAATCACTGCTCTTACTGCTGCTTAGTCATACCACCCTAAAAACTGTTAAATCAGTTAAAAAATTCAAATATCATCAGATCGAGCTTCTGTTTGCTGTGTAAGAGCATCTGCTTAGAAAAACTGGATTGTACTTTTTTACAGAAAGCAAATGACTTGTCACAAAGCACTGCTTTGTTCATATCCTGGATGTTATCTTGAGCCATGAGAACAGGGCTGTTGCTTTGCATTTCATGTGCTGCATAGCCTCCCTCCCGAATGCCAGAGCCATCAGAGAACCATTGTTGCCTCCCGTACATGGGAGCAATCTTAATTACTGCATCAGCTTCAGAATAAATACACAGTTAATCAAATGTGATGATGAAAAGTAGAGCGATAGGCAGATTAGCAGGACTATGGTAAAAATGTCAGCTGGGTAAAGATTTCCTGGCACATTGCTTGGAACCAAAGCAAAGTCCTCTTCCAAACACTTTATTCAGGTCAAGTTCAGCCATGTTGTGTTTAGAAAGCATCTCCATCTGTCTGAATTACATTTTTCCTGAAGTGATTTGCCACAGATTAAATTATCCTTTTAGTTGGGACAGAGGAATGGAGGGAATGCTCCCATATTTTTCCCCTATAGCAAGTCGTTAAAGCATGCTTCTGACCACTGCAGCAATACAAAGTGATGTCTTACTTTACCAAGAACAAGCATAGATTTGAATTGAATAACTGCAAAAATTGCTTATCAAGCTTGGTGATTACAGAGTAGCTCAGAAAGGATACAATATTTTACCAAACTCAGAACATTAACACTAAAGCAGCAAATACCTGGATCATGGCATTGTAGACTTGAAGAAGAATTCTTTTTCTTTAATCTAGTCTAAACAGCCTACTTCCAATTTTTACTAACTCCCACGTTTTCTTAAAAATAGACAGCTTCTACTTTTGATGTAACGCCAGTAGTGCTAGAGTGGCTTATGCCTCCCTCCACAGAGGATACTCTGCCCCTGCTATGTTTCCAATCTGACTAAACCATAATTACACGGGGTTGACTTTGTCCGTGAAGTGGCAACATGGAAACAGTTATACTGTATCAAGAGTCCCTTTGTTCCATTGCTCTTAATGCCTGTATGTGAAATCCAAGCATAAGTATCTTGATGATCCATAGCATAGAGCAATGACAAATGGATATCTCAAGCCTAAGGATCTAATCCTTTGCATAAAAATGCCAAGCTGGTAGTTTTTATAGAGAGGTAGTCCCATATGACTGTGAGCTTCCCTGCTTTGAGGGAGGCTCCTTGTTGTCGTCAAAGACTATTTAAGTTTCCTTTTCAAAAATTTTCCTTCCTTTTTCATAGCCATCCTTGTTAGTGCTATATAGTAAGCATATTTTGAATAGACACAGTTATCTCCTTTTCCACTTTTCCTTTTTATTTTCTTTTAAATTTTTTACTACTCGATCATTTTAGAAATTCCATCAGAATGACCTTTCCTAGCAACTCTGCCAGGAGGACATCAGATTGAATGTTTCATTATTAGTCTCATACCATTCAGACAATCACGTGATTTTTCTTAAATATTCCAAATTCAAGAGTTAAATCTTGGAAAATTATTAAAATCACTCATGTTTAAAGAATGAGATAACTTTTAAATGCAAATTTATATGATAATGCTGAAACTTAGAGGTATAATTTATTCCAGAAATATGCAAAAAAAAAAGAATTTTAAGTATATGTTATTGAAAAGTTCAAGTAGTTCTTTCAAACTTGAAATACATTATCTTTGTGGAGTGCTCATATAAAAAAATAAATTTTATGGTGGCTAAATGGTAACAAATGAACCAGTGTTTACCATGGTAAGGAGCACATTGGGGATATAACCATTAGACAAGGGTTATTTAGTTTTAGCATTATCAGTTAGAAATACTGCAGTTGAGTAGAATATTTTATTACATGAAAACATCTGTAACCAATATATCCCTTGGGAAGCTTACGTGACCTGTGATCTGTTTGGAAAAAAATGTTTTGGTTTTACGAGGCTGTTCAAAAGCAAGTATGTGCAGTGGGCTGTGTCCCAACGAATCTGGAAGGGGCTCCCTTCTCTTTGTGTGCCTCGTGGAAATTTCTGGGAGATGTAGCAATGTTTCTGCATTCCAGACTGTAGACTTCAAACTCGATCCATAACTTGTGGCTCTGCAAAAGACCTGGGAAATGTGTACAATCATGCAGTCTACCTTCAGTACTACTAAACATATCAGTATATACTATATATATGCTATTTAATACTACTCTGTGCCACACAGTGTTTGCACACAGTTATCCTTGCTTGTGAGGTATCCTAAAACTACAGCAGTCATAGTAAGTTTCGGATCAAAAAGCACGATGCAGACATCCGAACATGTATTTATGTGCCATTGAAGTGTGCCAGTAATAGAGGACAAATAGCATCCTTAGTATATTTCTCATGCCTATCTGTGTACCTTTTCCTGGCTGCTTTTTTTTCTCTCTCTCCCTTTCAATGAAGCCAGAATATGTTATCCCAACTTAAATTTGCGAAGCAGTTGCCTGTGCTCTAGCCTTCACGGTGCTCTGGCAGGAAGACAAAGTACCCAGCTCCTGAGGACTGTCAGTCAAGGGCTGGGAACTCAGGAAGCCAAGCAGACAGAGGGATAGACAGCCTGAACTTGACAGCCCATTAGGTACCTGACCTTCTGCTTAAATGACTATTGAATTCTTGAAGATGTGGATTAATGCTTTATTTTGCTGGGTGAGATGGGCAGATAGGCGTGCCAATTAGAGACAGCTTTGACACGGGGTGCTGTGTGTCCTACGGCCCAAGTGGCTTCTTAGCACTTTATTTCTGCAGAGAGGACATACTGAGGAAAAACTGCAACTTCTCTACAGAGAGGGGAAAAACTTCACATTCACCCAGGATCTTATTTCACTATTAACACTCTGTAAGTAGAGGCTAAATTACTCGTTTCTATTTACTTGGCTATTACCTACACCCAGAAATGAAAACTGGCCAGTTTATGGCCATAGGCATGTTCGAGACCATCATATGTCAAGAGCTTTTTCAGCATAGGGTACAAAACTAATAGGTTTCATGCCAGTAAGACCATGGCATTACCTTTCTGGTATCCCTTTCAGTTCACACATCCTCCGTGCAGCTCTGCAACCACAGGGGCCTAAACACAGCGGAATACAGGGCATTTCTCAGCCAAAAGATCATTTTTTTCCTTCAAGGAAACTGAGCTCGTGCTGCTTTTTTAAAAGTCTGCCTTGTCTAGGGAATATTTAAGCCACAGTCTTGTCCATTAAGTTCTTTATCAGTGCAAAGGTAAAGTAAACCTTTAGGGCCAAATGAAGCAGATCTATGGGCTCTTTTGTCTGTGGTGATAGCACTGTGCCTGGGATTGAGCTGACTGTGAAACCAAGTGTAATTCATCCCCAAACTACCATCTGTTTGAAAGATATGAAGAGTATGTGCTAACGGGTTGGTGGCAGTGCATATTGGTTGCAGGCATGGAATTAGGAGGAGTGTAAAAGTTTTGACCCAGCAAGGAGAGGTGCTGCAAGGAAAGCAGGTCATTCACAGAATGGAAAATCTTTCATTTCCAGTACCCTAAGAGGTAGGTGAAGATGAGTCTCATGGCATTTTTTTCCATATACAAGATAGTCCCAGGCAAGGCAGACTTTGCATGACACAGTCGGGTAAGGTTTATTTGGAGAAAGTTGCATCATTTATCATGAAGGAAGCCACAACATTTCTCATTCGTGACCGGAAAGGTTTTAGTTTCTGAAATCAGTGCACAGATAATGCAGAAATGGGACAGCTTGTTTTGTCTAGTTTTTTGAGTCCGCTGATATCAGGAGGTAGGAAGTTCAAGTCTAATGTTACTGGCTCTCTTTTCAACTGATGGGATATAGAGGAGGCTATGGGGAAAAGCACAAAAAAAGGACAGCAAGAGCAATGTAACGAGGAAGAAGGCATGTTGTGTATTGAGAGAGGCAGGTGAGCCTCCTATTTGGAGCAGAAATGTATTGTAAAGTTAGTGTTTGCACAGTGTGAAAATATCCCCATTGTTGCCTCACACAGAGGAGCTGGTAACAGAGTGTGCAGGAAGCTCTTTGATCAAACACCTACGTCATTTCTTAGCGCTCTGCTGTAGTTCAACATTTAAACGATAATGAATGTTCTCCCACTGCAGATACTTTTTTAATCTCTGGCTTTTCTTTGTAGAGATACTCTGAGTAATTTTGAAAATAAAAACAAACATGTACAAATCCAGCTTTTTCTTTGAAATGGTATAAATGGTTATCTGGAGAGAAATGGTTAAGTAGGATGAAAGCGGAGTAGTGTCACACCAGTAGCATGATGGTGACTGCTTGCTGATTCCTACACACTCCAACACAAATAATCAATTTAAGGAATGTTATAAATTAACACATGCTAAGCTTTTAGTTTTGCAGCAGTTAATGATTTATGCTGTTCTTCCATTGACATCATTTCATATCACTGGAGCACATTTTAACAAGAAGCATGTAGTTCTGGTAATCCCCAGGAAGTCTGCACACTGTTTACCAAAACCCACAGTTTTTTAAAGAGCTGTGTTTTGCCAAGAAACCTGCAGCACGTCAGACTAGAAAAATGCTTCTTTTGGTCCCTGAGAGGAAACAGTATGTGTGCAGATATAAAATCATGTGCCTTCATGTTTAAAACGTGGAGGTAGTTGGCCAAACCATGGTGTTTTGCTTCCAGAAATGGGAGGGCAGTGAGAGGAGCCACTTTCATGAACATTCCTCGCAGGTCTGAAGACAGAGATTTCAGAAGACCTAAGTTCTTACAGCTCATGACAGATCTTGCTGCTTACCTACAGCAAACAAGCCGAAAAGGCAGCTCTGCTTTTCTTTTCTTTGTTGTCTTATCCAGATGGTCAAAACTGTATTTTCGTTTCTTCTGAACAAAGCAGGGGTATTTTTTTGTCCTGCAAACTTCTCACTTAAACAAGTTAGAGACTATAAATGTGCTATGATCTCCGTTGTTACCTCTGTGATCCACTTGCATTAATGACTTTCCTTTTGTGCTACTTGGCATATGAGGTAAAACAACTGAAAAGCTGTATTAATTATTCATCAACTAAAGAATTTCTTTGTTACTAGGTTTCAGGTTTGTAGATATCTTTGCATAAACTAATTGATTTTAATTATAATATTCCAAGTGGTTTTAATTAATAATTTAAATATAATTGTTTTGGAAAGTTTTTTAGCCTTATTCTGAGCAGCTGCCACCGGAAAACAGAATTTGGCAGTGACTTAATGTCAAAAATATGGAGCTAGTTTTCTGCAGCTGTTATCAAATGAAATTAGTAACTCATAGGTGTGGGAATTTTTTGCATGAAAGGTTAATGAAGTCCAAATCCAATTGTGTTCTAATCTAAGATTAAACATGAAAAAAGTGTGTAGTAGGGACAGGGAGTTTCCTAAGGCATTCACACCTCACTCTGACTGAGGAGGGGATAGAGGGAAGAGGGAGACATTAGTGCCAGACCAATCACATCTTTTATCTCCAGAACTATTTACAGCAAGGTATGCTTGATCTTATTTTCCATCCTCCCACGCTTTGGATAAGAGTTTCAGGAAAACTGTTTTCTTCCTTTGCTGGGTGTGGATCTAATACAGACTTCAATACCAGGGGACTACTAACCTTTCAGTCAGACTAGTAGTTTGACTCAATGCAGAATAAATTAAGGTATATCGGTTCAAATAGGAAGCTGATTTATTGTGAATTGTCAGAAAAATCTCTACTTCCTATGCTACTGTTGCAGACTTTAACCACTGTGTGTTGAGGGAAATACTGCTTGTCAAATACTGTTTTCCCATGGATGAGAGAGGTTTTTAACATTGTAGCACTACAAACAAGTGGGTTTGGGGTGGCAGAGCTTTATAACTCAGGAAGCAGGGCATGTAATGGAAAATGGGCAAGAGCAAATGCTTCCAGATGGACACAGCATCGCCCTGCAGAGGTCCTGCACTGGTGTGCACAGTTCACTGGCAGCACAGGCAGCTGCCAGCCCCAGCTGCAGGGAGCTCCTGGCTCCCTGTCCATTGCCTGCTGCACATCGTCTGTTATAACCTCTGTTGCCCTCCCCACGAGCGGGATCCATCCTGCCGGAAGCAACACTGTATGCCATGTCGAGGATGAGGATGAGGACAAGGATGAGGCTGAGGTGTGCTGGTATCACTGCCACCCTGCCAGCCTGTACCACAGCATCCACCTCAAGACAGGGCATGGGACACTTCACAGCCTTTCGTGGAGCCAGTTTAAGTGGCTTTGATTACATCTGCGGTTTGGATCGCTTTGCTTGGCCATTAAAAACCATTTCACAACGACTAGTATTGAAATGAGCGAGGAATATTTGTGGCAGCTGTGGATTTCCTCCAGGCCTACAGGAAAAGTAAATTAGTTACTGAAAACTTGACAGTTTGTCCTGAGTGCTTAACTCCTTCCTCTCTGGAAGCTTGCTTTTCAGAAGCAAGTGACTTAAAAAGGAAATAATATACTCAGTATTTCTTTATTCCTCCACCCACTTTTTACGGTAGGACCGTAATTGCAAAACCAGCCAGAAGTGATTTGTTTGAAGAGGAAGTGTGGGAACTTCCTTTATAAATATTGCCTTTCCCTTCGTGTGCATCCAATGTGGTTTCCTCTGCAGGCGGAAAAAAAAGTGCTTGAACTGAACAAGCACTTTTTCCCACAGCTCATGCCCCGTGTAAGCATGAAAGAAAGAGGTTTTATGGGAAAAAAAAACAAACCAAACCAAACCAAACAAAACAAAAAAACAAAAAAAAAAAAACTCCCAAAAAACCAAAGAGTAAGAAAAAAAGAATACACCAAACAACCAAACAAAGAAAAAAAAGAAGCAGATTGTTAGTGAGGGAAGAACTGAAGTTGGTTGAACCATTGGCTCAGCTGGAGTTTTGCCCAGCCATTCTCTGTCAATACTTTCAGATGCAGGCGTCCTCTGCTCGGGAGCACAGGGCAAGTTAAGGTCCCATGGAAAGGGTGGGGGAAAATCAGTGTTTGTAGAGCCTGCGATTACAGAACCTGCTGTGACTTGCTCTGCAAGATATCAGCCTGGGCCAGCTCCTATCACTGTTTGGAATGGTTTCTTTTTAAAAAAGGTTTGCACGTATGTATCTTTCTTAGTGAAGTAAAAACAGTAGCCTATACCCTTCCCTAGCCTAGAAATACCTTTCATTTATTTGCAGAAGAGAGGTTCACCCACCAGAAGAGCAGCTGCACCTAGCAAAGTGTCTGTGCTGAGCAGCAGCAGGTCAGCTAAGCTCACAGGGAGAGAGCAAGTTTTAACCTGGCAGGCAAAGCCAAGCTGGACTGTTGTGCTTTTGTGGGTTTGGAGGGGTGGCAGGGGGATGGGTGTTTGGGTTTTTTTTTTTGTTTTTGTTTGTTTGTTTATTTGGGTTTTTTGTTTGTTTTTTGTTTTGTTTGGTTTGGGTTTTTTTAAGTGCACAGTATCAGGGTGTATGGGCTCTTTGGGTGTGCAGGCAGTCAGCTGGCCTGGCTTGCTGACATAAATCAGTGCAGATGATGGGAATCAAGGCAGGGGGTCCAATTCCCAGCTCTGAAGGATTCCAGATTAAGGAGACAGGTCACGGAGAAAGCAAGGGAGAGTGTGGAGGGAATCAGGCTGATTCTCTGAGAGGCACTGAAGATAAGAAGAGCTCTTCTGCCTGATTTGAAGGAGGGAAGTGTTCTTATATTGCTTATAATTAGGCAGAGATTCACCTTGACCATTGGATTTGATGGACAAATGAGACATTCCTGGTATTATAATATTGGATTGCTGTGATGCTTTCTGATCCATCCAGCAAGAGGCACAGCCAGGCCACTGTTGTATTAGTGAGAAGGTTGTGAGTTTTATACATTTCTCAGTGGGGAAGATGAAGTTTCACTCAAGCTTCCAACCAGGCTTTGTAGTGGTTCCTTTTTGCACTTTTAAAAACAAACAAAATAATAAAATTTGGCTATCCTGGGAAAAATCAATTACTATCAAAGGAGACACTGGACATTTCACTGATCCATCCAGCTGGTCCTGGACAAGGCTTGACAAAGGAGTGGAAAGTAAACTTTGAATGACTTTTACTTTTTAAATGAAATTAAAAATAAAATTCTCATCTCTCGACTTCCTCCTGTACTTTCTTCTCTGTTCAATATCATACAAATGCATTTAGAGCCCTACACTGCTCAGGATAAGTTTTTCATTCTTTTATGCCTTTCCTCTTGTTTTCCACACCATTATTTGATGCTCTATCCTTATGTCTCTTATTCTCTCTTATCCGTGCCATACTTCCCATTAAACAATCTTTGCTCCTTTTTGCCTTCTACACTTTGGATTTTCTCCTCTCCTTTTTCACACACCCATTGTCATGCCTGCTCCTTTTTCCAATAAGGCGGGCTGCGTTCTGTAATTCAGGGAGTAAACCTTCAAATTCATGTGTGAGTACTGACTACATGATGAAGAGACTGCAGGACTGGGCCCTAGCTTGGCAGATGTATGGGAAAAGGTACTGAAGCCAGTTTTAAAGTAGTCTTATTTACTTTGGCAGTTTGCATCATTTGGGTTGTCTATTAAAATGAGTGTTTCTAAAGTGAGGTGCGCACCAACGGCATTGTATAAATAAAGAATTACAAGAACTTGGTATAAAAGACTTTATAGAGGTAGTATATTACTTCCAGTTGAGAGTAATGAAGGGGCACTTTAAAATCAGTTTTACTAGCACCCTGTGTTTAAAAAACCCCTTCTTTTTCTTTTTGTTTAACTTCCTGTGCAAGCCTGGACATGTTTGAGGCTACCAGGATCCAATTTCATGTAGTATCCTATTTCAAATCCAGGCCAGAGGAGACTGATTGAAAATCAGTGCTGTCAGAAGTAAAACTGCCTGTGGAATGCCTTCAATGACATGAAGATGAAAGAGAGAATGTAATATAACAGATACTGATTTTCTTTTTTGAGGTGTGAGGCTCTGAAGCAGCGTCCTTGGATGTCACACCATTTACCTTGATTGAACAGTAATGGCTGTAAAACAATTTTGACGAATTTTTGTGTTTTTCAGTTAGCAGCAAACAGCTGTGTTGTGAATAGTGGATGTTTGGTGTTGCTGGGGTTGTTTTAAACCGAAGCAGCAGCTGTAGAATATTTCATGGCAAACACAGAGGTACCTGTAAGTCTGCATAACATCAGAATAACACAGGATTCCTAATAATTCTTATCAGTTAAATGCTTAGTGATATTTTTTAAAAATTGAGCTACTTCAGTACTTTGAAAATTGCTGGTGAACACAAACTAGTCTAACTGGTCTGTGTTTATACTGGTTTTTAGGTTCAGCACAAACATAGATGGCAGTCTGCTTCACTTTCCAGTGTGTTTCTGTGCCTCTTCTTTTCCCTGGCCCACAGGGGCCAAAGGATCAAAGGAAAAGAACAGAGAAATGAGAATTGTGAACAGAGGGAGTAATATTGTTTCAGGACTTCGAAGGAGCAGGGAAGTGAAGCGAAAACTGAACATTTGAGCTGTGGTTAATTTTGAATTCTGGGTGTCATGGTTTAGGAACAGAACAGCACTCCCCAGATAAGTGCTCCCCCCCATTCCCCCAAGACTCTTCACTTGCTCCTCCTTGCTGCTTCTTTACCCTCCGTGCTCTGGGGGTGGAATGGACAACTGGAGGGACAAAAAGGGGAAAATTCCAGGTTCAGATAAGAAACAATTTACTGGAAACAGCAATGAGATACAAAAATGAACAGTTGCCGCAACAACATTAATGACAAAAGTATGCAAAAAGAAGGTGATTTACATGTAAAAAATGCCCACTGCCCAACCTGACATGATGCAACCCTGAGACAGTGAACAGGGGCCAACCCGCCCCTCTTGTGTGTGACCCAAAGCCACACCTTTCCTCCCAGAAATAAGAGTCCCTTATCTCCGGCCCCCCACACCAGTGATGAAGTGGATGGTAAAGAATAACAACATAGACACACCCACACAACTACTGCAAAAAAAATAACTCTGTCCTGGATGAAACAGGACACTGGGTAATTAAAACATTTGGCTATGCCAGTATTATGTTGAATTCCTGGAAAACTAAGAGTAAAGTGTTGTGCTGTGTGATGCTGATCTGTCTCCTGTCCCCTGCACTAGGTGATGCTCATGAAGTGAGGAGCATCTTGCACTGCTGGCACACCACTAGGTTGCACAAATAGGTCCATTGCATGGAATTAGTGTGTCATGGTGGCCTTGGCCCTTTTTGCTCACAGAATAAAGGGGGAGGCTTCAGAAAAAAAGTCGATGTCCTCACATTATGAAAAAGTGCTGTCTACAGCCAGCCAAGAGAATAGCAGTAAGACAAGTGGAGTAGAAGGGAAGTCAGTAATAAAACTCAGGAATTCAAGTGTTAGAAGTGGACTCTAGTGTCTGTGGTCAAGGAGGTGGAGAGGGCAGAATGGAGATAACCAAGAATCATGTTATCTAGAGAATCAAAGGGAAGATACTGCACTGGCAAGATATTGGAGTGTAATAGTGTGATACTGAGTTAATTAATTGTAAATACCCTGCAATGTTTAGTGTTAGACTGACATTTGATAATCACCCTAAAGTTTTTAATAGCAAATTCTATATCCTGTTTCCATATGGACATGGTCTCGGTGTTGTAACATCGCCTTCCCAGCACTGCAATGTGAAGATCCATTCTCAAAATTAGGCTCAAAAAAGCAGTTTTATCCTATGTGCTCCATCCTATCAAGGGCACTGTTCTTGTTAGCTCAACAGCCAGATAAAAGTTCCACAGGCATGTAAAAGTCTATATGAAAAATATCTGCTCCATATGTTACATATAACTGAAGGCTCAGGGGAATAAGGTCTGTGTCTCAGAACCAGATAGGATAACTTTCTATCCCTGACCCAGTGCCTGCCCTTTTTAACAAACAAACAAAAGCCTCCCTCAAAGAAAAGGGGTTTATTATGTTTTTAGCTCTAGAAGCAAACATTTTTAAAAAGGAAAGAAAAAAAAAGCACTCAATATGCTCTGACTTGTACTTGCAGCAGCAGCAGCTTTAGGCGCTGCAGAACAAGTGTCACACTTTGTTCCTTGCTGATTTTGGAAGCCATTATCTCCAGGGCAGCACATTATCCACTTGCAGAATTTTGCATTTGGACACAACCAATCAGCCTGAGTTTATCATCTATTTGAAATGATGGTATCTGAGACCTTGATCCTGAATACAGAAGTGCAGTTGCCTCATGAGGGAGAGGGCACTCACAGGATGGGGAGGTTGTGCACGGTTGTCCTGTTTCTGCTGGGTCATTGACCTGTCATGATGGTTTTAACTGCATAACCAATACAAGGTGGTCTTCATCCTTTCCTTCTAAAGGTGTATTTTGATTTGAAAGGCAGAATTTGTGTCATGTGAAAGGTGGGAGCAGTTAAACTTGTTCACATTGGGATAGGATAAGAGCTAAATGTAGTCTAATCTCTCTCTGTCCTCTGCGGGTTATGGAGGGAAGAGGGAGTCCTCTCTGAAAAGCAGTTCAGGGAAGATTGATTCCCAATCCAGAAGGAAGGACTCTCTCTGTCACACCAGTGGAGAGAGAAGAAACAGGAAGTTTAGCCTTGTTAGACTGAAGTTATCTCATGCGAGCATCTTCCTACTCACTTGCTCTGTTGGTGCTCATGGTTTCTGCCAGCTTTAAAGAACAATTCCCCTGTGCTGTCCAAGTACTCTTAGCTTCAGGGCAGTGCCTCCAGCAAGTGCCTCCAGCTGCTAGAGGACCTGTGATAGCAATAGATGTTGAAGTTACTTTAGTTCAAACAGTCCATTTTGACTGGCCAGCTGGCCAAACCCATAGCATGAAAGACCAGTTCCAGTTTAAAATACTGAAAAAGAGCTGCTGTGCTATGAGCAGGAGGTAGAAGGAAGAAACAAAACAAAACAAACCCAAGAAGCCTTGTGGCAGATGGTACCACCTGTGTCCATCCAAAGCAGTGTGCCATTTGGGTGGAGAAACCTGGAGAATCTGATGACTCAGTCTGAATACATAGGGAGACAGTGACTGAGATTTCTGGCTTGCATCCCAAGCCTCTTATGCAAAAGGCTTCCAATTTTATAACACAGAAAATTAAATACAGTTTGGTAGCATCATTCTCTGGCATAGCTGATTACCAACCACAAATTGAAATGCCTCGTGTATCCATGTGAAACTGCCACATAAGTAGTCTAATGACTCTGTGCCAGGTCCTGGGGTATGGTTGAATCAGTTTTCTCAATAAATGCATTTCTGATGTGTTTAGCAAGGGGTATACCTTTATTAATACCTTTATTATTGGGGTATAGCTGGCTGGACATAACAGTCAGGGTTGACAGCATTTGGTTGCTTTTCTAGGTTCAGCCAAATACTAATTTCCATGCACTTCAGTTCCAGTGTCTGCAAAGTTGGGAGGTGAACCAACTGTGCATGACATGCCTAAATTACTGTTCAGCAATGCTTGCAAAAATGCTGCTAAGGAACGAGACAACACGGATATATTAAGCAAACTTCTCAGCAGGATCAAGACTTGTTTCCTTGATGACTACATCCACCTCCTTCCTTTTGGCTTTTGTTGACAGGATCATAATGGTTCACATTCCTTTGCATTTCCTTTTACTTCTGAATTTTCTTTTCCTTTACATGTTTAAGTTGCACCAGATCTGTTTGTCCTGTTGTTGGTAAGACACAGCAAGAAATCTGCCCTTTCCCTTGATCTTACAGTCTAATTTTTTTGTCTGTGTGTCTATTGGGTTGGCTGCTTTTCTTAGACTTCCCTCCTACGACCTTCCTCAGTTCCAACCCAAGCCTGCACTCTCCAGTTAGTCTGTATCACGCAGCACTGGTCTAAATATCTCACCCACCTGTTGTCCCATGGCCCTCATCTCACAATTTTGCTGAGTATCCATGTTTATCTTGTACCCAATGAGGGTTCTTCACTCAAACAGTTTTTCCCTGGAAAGAGATTAATGTAAATATTATTAAAGAACATCTTCCTGAAGCAACTAGATTTAGGGTATGAACACAGGAAATTAAATCCCATGAAACATTAGCAAAATAAATTTGGTTTAGGACTGGGAAGCCTCAAGAAATGTGAAGGGAAAATAAAGAGTCTAGTGATGTTTGTGTCTTACTTCCCTGAGAAGCTAGTGTTATGAGAATCTCAAAGTCATGTTCAGTTGAGATGAGATGGCTTTGGAGAAAAGGCAGTGGATTTTGCCAGGTGTTTGGGTCTCTCTTCCCTGAAAACTGCTATGCAGTGGTCTTTTACTGCATGTGTTGGTTTCTGCTGCAAACTGATTGATTGTGCATCACATGCTTTGCTAAAAAGCAACTGAGAAATAACTGTGTGTAAGGAACAGGTCAGGGCATTCAGCATTCACTATCTGTATTGCTTGGGATATTTTTTTGAGCACAGTTGCTGTCTTCACATTTATGTTGAACAATCTACATGAACCCTTTCTATCACTTTTTGGCATCTGCAGTGATGTTAAAGAATATTAGATGGTATTTTATCCTTCCCTAGAGGGACAGATACTGTTTGTCTACCATTCTTAAATGGTTGATCATGGGAGGTGCTGAGTACTGTCATTGATAAGAGCATGTTCAGGCTCTAGCTAGAGGAGAACCAACTCGTACAATAACCCATCTGTAATGCCAGGCATTCTTTCTGGTAATACATCGGTTGAGCTTTCAGTTTTTAGTAATTAGTTGTACATCTGTGAGCAACTGTCCATCTGATTTATTATCTGAGCAGCTATTGAAATACAGAACATTGCCCCATTTAGCTTCAGGATTGAAAGTTATGGTGTGATAAAGTTGTGTTTAAAATGTAATAAAACTGACTATATATAAACAAATTACAAGTTTATGGTACACTATAGATGATCTTAAATCAATATTTTAAAGTCCATAAATTTAATGTGATTGAACAAAGCTTAATGCATATGAATATATTTTTAATTGTGCCTTCTTTTATTTAGTAAGAAGATTAAACTGTCCTGGAAAATAACTTGAGTGTAGATAAGAAGATTTAGTGGAAAAGTGAATGTAAGTATTTCACAGCATGTGTCAATTATTTATGTTTGCAAACCATTGACATTGGTGATATTATAAATCATGGTAAATTGGCAGCCACTTTTATTACAGGAAGAATGCAGGATCTGATCACTGTGCATGTGTGTGTGAGGTATAGAATGTCTATTACATGGGTCTGTAAGGTTATATGTACATAAACACTTTTAATGGGTCCATGTGCTATTGGTCACTTGCATGTTTATGAACTATTCACAGGAAAAATGACAATGTGAAGTTGTCACTAAGCACCCTTAAAAAGATAGAAAACCCACTACCCCATATAAATACGCACAGGGATTCTTATATTCAGTAATGCAGACATATTTTCTGTTTCCAGGGGAGTTTAGTCTAACTTGGAATAATGCAGCCAGTATATAGTATTTTTTGGTATACTTGCCCCAAAGATGTGAGATTATAGTAGAAAAAGATTGCACTGTGGATTGGCAATTCAATTTAGAGTGAAATACAACAGCTGCAAGTTCCAGGCTAAGTGCATCATTGCTCACTTGGGGTCACTTTTTCAAACCTGAAGTCAATAGTTCTCTAACAATAAGAGCTTTGGTTCATTTTCTAGAACCTCTTGAAACTGTTACTTTGCTGGTGAATACCCCATTCTTTTTCTTAAAGTAATTGCTTTCCTTTAGCTGTATTTCATAATAATATGAACCCCCTAATTGTGTGCCTGCACATGTGTATCTGTATGTATATATTTGTGCATGAAGCAAAGCCATATCTCTGCAAGTCATTCCCCAGGAGGCTTTGAGTGGCTCTGGTGTGCAGGGCAGTGATAAGTCATGAACTTCTAGCTACCACGGATTATTTCCAGTGTTTTTTTATATTGCATTTTTCCCACGATCTCACCTTTTCCCAGAGCCTGACTGATGAGTTTGGAAGCAGTCAACTAAGCCTTTCTAAATGCTGAATAAAGTATAGAATTGATGACTTAGATGTTAAACAGGACAGTGATTATGTCTTAAATGTCTAACAGGCTAGGACAGTTTTAATTTTATCCTTTCAGGTACTATAAACTTGTCTTCAATAATTACTGGCTGACCGATAGTAGTGAAAACTGCAGGAACTGCATATAGTGTTGCAAAGTGCTGTCTGGTTTATATTGAGTTGTCTAGTGATACAGGGTAGCTTGAAATGAAGATCCTCAGAATTGACAGCATTGTACCTAAGCTAAAGATTTACAGATCAGGCTGTGCATTGATTCCTTCAACTACTAGTATCTGGCCCAGTTTGAAACGTGTATAGGCTTATAAGATACAAAATAAAGTCCTTAAAACCTTCTGATGTGTATTGAGCAAAACAATGCAATTTGAATTTACTGGACCACTCACTTTAGTTGCTTAAGGATCCTAAAACTACATCTCAAATGATTCTGTTCAGGCCAGTGACACTTCTTGAACTATTCCATGTGTGTGTGAAAGGTTTATACGTGTAAAAGCTTTTCGTCAGTTACTTTCACATTTTTCTCACCAATTCAGCTTACTTCTGGGAAACTTGGGAAGGGTTATCTTTAGTTCCGATTTTTTGTGAAATAAGCAGAATATTGTGGGTTTCTTGTTTGTAGTTTGTGAGTGCCTCTTTAGCAGGAGAGCACCACTGGAGTGTGGGCTGGAGTAGAAAAGATATCTGCCCAGTTAAAATGTCATTTCATGTATGTGTGTGAAAACAACTAAGAGACATGAAGTAGACCTGTATTTCAGGAAGCTGAGTAATGTAATATTGGCAACATGATTATTAGCTGATCCTGAAACTTGCAGAATAATAAACACATCCTACTGCAGAGATGGATGTTAGCATTTTGTCCTTCATGTAAAAATAAATATGATCTCCAGTATATGTTATTTTTCTGCTATTTTAGTTTTGTATATATGTAGACTGAGCTCTTAAATGTAAACCTTCTTTTTGATGTGGTTCTTACAGCCATCAGACATTAAAATTATAGATTTATCCTTCTAAGCATCAATAATTTTCAAAAATTAATTGGCCTCACATGGACTGGGATTTTTGCAGTAATACCAAAGTAACAAGTTTTTGTGACAAGGAGAAAATACCTTTTCACATCCACTTTTAGCTTTGAATCTCAAAAGTGGCTATGGAGATATTCTCATATACAGAGACAGCAGAGCTGAAGAGAAGCATCAGAGGACCTAATGGGAGCCAAGAGGAGCAGTGGCTTTACCTGCAGCCACTCACAAACTGGAAGTGGAACCCTGAAACTGAAATCCAGAACCTTCTCTTACAATCATAAATTTTGATGTGTAGCACATCTATAAATATTTATTAAAAGTTTTTTGTTTTGTCAAAATTGAAAATTAAATTTGGACCTTGGGCTTGAATACATTATAATGCCTTGGTAAGATAACTGGTAGGATTTTGGCTTGGTTACCCATAAAGCCAGAAAGTGGAATAAACTTACTCTTCCTCATTCTCATGCAATGAACTTCTCGACTGACCTTTCAAAGAGATGAAAGACCAAGTTGGAATGCTGAAATGTTGGCTTACTGTGTTTCTTTACCTGAGGAAGAGGAGAAAAGAAACGGGGAGAGTGAAAGTTTTGTTCCACTTAAGAAATAAGCAAAGGCTAGGGAAAATGTAAAACAGACTGGAGGAGATGATGAACAGCCAATTGTGTTGAATTATACTGATGATACATCAAAATAATCTTGAGGTAGTGACTGCAAGAGGAGGAAGGGGAGTGTGTACCTTAGGGCATCAGGAGCAAACAACATCAAGTAGGGCACAGGCAGAAAAGTGCACAGGATGAGGGGAAGAACACTCAGCCATGATTAGATACCAAAATTAGGTTCTCACTGCACATTTTGTAATCTGCCATCCCAGGAACAAGTTTTTAATGTGGCACTGAGTGTTTTTTCACTGTTCTCAGCAGCATTTCTTATGTAAAATGTATGCACTGGCATCATAAATAGCCTGATTCAAACACCCTTGTGAAGGTTGAGGACCACCTCATGTCATGTACTGTCTCTAAACTCTGCTGGCTGGTAGGGAGGTTCTTCCTGCAAGGTCTACAGAGATGCTTTTTAGACTTCTAGAGTTATAAAATATTTTCTCAAAACCACTGTCCATCTCAAAAATGTCCACCTCAGTTTCAGGATCCAGCTGGCTATTGTAAAATTAATTATCATTTATAAGAGCTTGGCTCCTATATTGTGAATGCTATAAATAATTCTTAGCAACATTTGGACAACATGGTAAACAAAGCATAGAGCTGTGCTTGATAATGAGGAGAAAAATAAATATTGAGGAGTTACTAGTTCGTTAAGTAATGTCTATGCTGTGCACGAAATGAGGCAGGGGAACAGGGGAAAAAGTCTCCCATTAGAGAGACTGTCATGAAGGATTCACAGAAGGGACTTTAATTCTAGATATTACAATCAATCAGACTTGAGTCCCCAGAATCACCCCTAAGAAACATCTTTAGATCCATAAGACTTAAGTCACCAAAACACTGGGTAAAGATTGTTCTGTATCTTCTGCATGCTTTGGGCAGTGGGTAAGAACATGACATTGCAAAATGTTCCCACAGAATTTCTGCTGCTGTCACACTGAGACCCTAAAGAGCATTCAAGGGCACTACACATGGGTTGCATCTGTCTTCATGCAAGTGATTTCTGGCATCTCTTCCAATACCTGTGTCCTGTCTTTTTTTCTTTCTCTTCGTCTCTGTCTTCCATGTGTTGCCTGGCTAACTTTAAAGAGAATACTGCAGTTCCAGGAGAGATGACATCTCAGCACTACCAGCATGAGTAGCCTGTGACACCAGGTCAGGCTGTAACCAGCAGCAGTAGCAACCACAGGAAAGCTCTGCATAATGATCTCTCCAGGGTGTGTAGAGCAGATCATTTGGAGACTTATTTATGTTGTTGTTTTCTCACATGCTATCAAATACAATCTTTTATTTCCCTCTAATACAAGTTTATATTCACTGGGTCATGTAAAGGCCAAATGTCATGCCTTTGCTGCTAGATCTTCACGACGAGAGTGCCCATGGTGAGAGTCCTGCCCTTATTCTGCCTTTATTATCGAGCACAGAGTCACTGGGAGAGAGCTGGCTCCACTGGCAAGCCTTGGCTCTCCATCTTCCTCTGGCAAAAGCCTAGAGGGGGACCCATCTAACAAAAACATTGCACAGCTTTGTACATATTTCATATCACTAGCTGCAGATGAACTGTAATGGAGTTTTGCCCATATGTTGGCACCTTCCTCTCTCTGGAGAAATGAGGCCACACTTTACCAGTAGTTGCAGTACTTAAATACCTAACGTGTTATGTACTTCTCATACTTCATTTTGAGACTTGCCTTGTCCAAAAAAACTAGTAGGTTAGTTATAAAAATGTGGTTTACTGGAAGGTATGAGTGTCCTTTCTCTGTAATTCAGTAACACTTGATCAAGTCCACAGGTTTGGCTACAAGACCCACAAGAGAGAAGATTCTTGCAACAAAACACAGCTATTTATTTAGAGGTATTCATTCATCCTCCTTAAAACACAGGCCTTCATGTCAGTGTTCCTTCTCATGTTTTTCTGAAATTATCTCCTGGGGGATGTATAACAGTAGATTCTTTACCATTTTAGGGGAGGGATGGAGACAAATGCAACTTCAAAATACTTGCTATTTTAAATGCAAAATGGCCCTTCCTTAATTAACACTTGGCAAAGCATTTTAAAGATCAAAGTGTCAATATTAGCTAATTCTCATGACACACCTGTCAGGTAAGTAAAAATTATATCCATTTATAGCCCAGGAAGCTAAATATTGTCTAGCATCAGCATTTTCACAGTTGCTACCTAGTTAATTTACTGAAATAAGTAATGTAATTCTCAAAGGTTCTTCATATTCTTAGTTGTCCTAAATTATACTTAGAACTCTAGAGTACTCACACTTTTGAAACTGAGTGCAAGTATTTTGTTGCAGAGATATGGGTATGTATGGCAGCTGAACCTGAGGCATCTACACTTAAAAGGCTTTTTCCAAACTTAAGCGGCCCTAAAAGCCTAGAGCTGGAACCTATGTGCTGTCAATTCCCAGGCTGGGCTCAGGCCTGTGCACTGCCCAGCTCTCATGCCTTGAGGCAAAGAGTTCTTTCTCAGTGGAGCTGCAAAAAGTATGAAGTATAGATAGGCTTGGGTGGATCGGTCTTCAGAGATTTTTTTTTTTTTTTTGCAGGAAGGTGAGTATATAAGGAGTTTTTAGAGAGGGAGAGGGTGCTTGAAGTGGGAAGAAAAATTGAGTGTAATAGAAATTAATTCTTCTGCCTCCTGCTCTTGCTTCCATTAGAGATGCAGGTTATCTTGTTATTTCTGTCATGGCTTTCTCTCCTTTTGTTACAGCATCAGCAGAGTGGTATAATTGGGCTGGAGGACAAAATTTTTGCTGCTCTATTGAGCAATGACTGAAAGGCAGAGGAGATTTTGAACAAGTGCTGTCTCCCCTTCAGTATGCAGTGCAACTTGTTTCCAAATGGTGTTTTAGTTGGAGTGGTAGTGATTGTCAAGTGCCTTGCTTTGTCTGTGAAAACAGTTTTTGTAACCTGCTTGCTCCGTTCAGTGTGGCAATGCCCAGCCCTGAATACAGCACAAAACTTAAGGATGGCGTCACTCCATCCCAGTCTGTTCTCCCTCTTGCAGGAGCAGGTGGGAATGGATAAAACCCTAGCCAAAGGCCGTAGATGAGTTGGCACTTAAAGAAGGGAAAAGGCTAGACTACAAAAAGGGGTCTCAAGGGACTAAACAGCCTGGAGCAGGCGTGCATGGCTGAATTAGGAGTTGGAATTGTTTGGCTTTCAAATTCAGAGGACTTGTTTGCTGTCTTGGCCCTGCTCAAAGTGAATAAGTGCTACTGCTAATAACAAAGCCCAAGAGAGGAGGAGTGAAGGATTAAAAACACAAAATGATGACTCACCTTCCCCTCTCTCCCTTCCCCAGTTTCAGTCCCCACTAAACCACTTTACCTCACCAAAGCTCTGGTGGCACTTTCTTATAAATAATCATGTGTTTGAAATGTTAAAATGTGTAGGCAGGGAATAAAAGGGTATGTGATGCTACAGCATTAAAACAGTGCAGACCTCTGCAAGGGAACTGTGAAGGAAAGTTATTTTTGGCAAGAGCTGCTGCATCCTAGGGAGATCAAGAGAAGGCAAGGAGCAGTTTAGCCAAGTCTAGCAAAGCCAAATAGAAAAGCTGGGTGCAGTAAAATAGGGCTTCGCATCAGTTCTTTGTCATATTAAAGCCAAATTTGAAGTTTTGGTGTTATGGCAGTTTTGGGGGGATGCAAAGAGGGAATTCACTGAAAAATTTCTGTCGAAGGTACCAACCTAAACTGTTGTCCTTTTCTTCCTGTAAAGGTTGGTGAATGTAACTGCATGATTATCATCCACATTGTAACAGCGTTCTCCCTTCTAATGTACAATGGGAATGGGAGGTAATACATGTAACACTCTCAAATCAATGTGTCAGCCCATGGTATTTTGCAGAATAAGCAGGGTTGTCCATTTGGGATATTATTCTATACTCTCAAAGAAGTGAGAATATTGGCATCAAGTTTCTTTTTATGTCTGGCAACAAAAATTGAGAATTGTCCCTGCTTGGAAAAGGAAATG
>VZRZ01002429.1:126966-139466 GCA_013398175.1 Climacteris rufus | reverse complement strand
ACACTCAAAAGTCATCACTTTACATCATTTTACACTCAAAATGGCTACTGGCCATTTGTTTCTTCAGGATATTCAGAGAGGAAAAAAGGGTCATGATACCATTTCCATTGTAACAAGCAGAAACACACGGTACTGCTGATGTCAGGGATGGTGGAGCAGATTCCTCAAGTCCTCCTGCACTTCTTACAGCCAGCACCTTTAGAAAACATGGGCTGTATTATTCTGTACAAAAGACTTTGGAAGAGTTTGGTCTCTGTTCTGCAGTGGCGTTGGTTGAAAATATCCAGAAACTGAATGACTGTAAAGAGCTCTTCTTGGATGCAAAGCCAAGAAGATCTTGTTATAAGTCTGGTTTGGTTCTTGGAAGGAAAGGTGATTCATTGCACTGCCGGGCTCTTCATACCATTGCGTGAACTCAAATCAGGCCATCCATCCATATATGAATTCTTTGGTTGATTGCCTTGAAAGATATATTGGATAGCATTTTTTTATAGTGGTCCAATCTGCAGGATATAGATTTTATCTGGGGTGCAAATATTTGTGGTGCTACCCTGGGTTTGCTTTGCAGGATATGTATGCTTCCTTCTTGAGCTGCCCCACATGGGAATGTTCTACCTGTTTGCATGATTAGAGATTTTGCCTAAAGGAGCATTATGCAAAGCAGTTATGTCTCCTGAGGGAGGTATATGTGAGCAAAACTTTTACAGCTGGGGGACAAGCTGTGCTGAGAGAAATTGTTCTTTGAAAATATATCTTTGAAGTATATATAGGACCAGAAGGAAAAGAATGAGTAGATGATGTAGATGGGAATGGAAACAAAAAAAACTGTATAAAGGAAAATGTTCCAAATATATCTATTTTGCACAACTTGAGCGAAATTGAATGTGCCAACATTATTGTAAATAAGTGAGGTACCCTGAAAATGGTTATCTTATACAAAAGCAGATGTTTATTCTCATAAAAGAAGAATGAGCAGAGATAACATCCTCTCCCAGCAAGACTGTTGTCTTTGAAAAGGTGACAGGGAACGTTTTTTTCTGCAGTAAACCTACTGAAGGTTTTTCACTTAAATTGTGGCAGGGTGTGTTTATACACACGCTCAGTTTCTTACATACCAGTCCACGCTGATACAAGATTCATCCATCTTCCCTAGGTGCTTGTTTCTGCCAGTTCTGTCAGTGCCATAAGTATGGCTGCAACCAAAACTCAAGCCTAAGCAAGAGCTGAAAACTAAACTGGCCAGTAACTGAAAAATGGGTAGTTCCTGCTAGAGCAGCTCCATGAGTGTCTTCTCACCACCTCTTACCTGCCACTACCAGCCCAAAGCAGAGATTTACCTTTCAGAGCAAGAGACTTCTGCACGTAGAGGTGACATAGAGTCTCTCTCGTGATGAACTAGATACCAACTGTTCTGCTCAGATGTTAGGAGAAGTAAAACATTCAGCCAAGATCCTTCTTTGAAATGAATGGCAGGATCACCTGTGGGAGAGAGTAATCAAGCTGCTTACTTTCATATTCACTAGATAAACTAAAACTCTGAACTTGTAGGACAGTAGAGGAAAAAGTTTCCCAAGTGGGGTGTTTGGCATGGTATGAACTTCCTTGTGCATCGGTTAAGCAGCTGACAAGAGCCTGGCCTTTGAGTCCAATTGCTGACTAGAAGGGTAGAGGAAAGGAAAGTGAGGGGGGAAGGAAGGGGCACATCTGATGTTTTGCAACACATCATTTTGAGGCAAGCATCTCTGCTGTGATGCTTCTTGTCTTGCTCTGCCAATTGCTTTACTGAAGTTGAACTGCATTTATCATCTTTGGCATTAATCTAATACATCTAACATTCTTGGGCAAGGTAAATATCTAACAGCCCCTGTCAAATGCTTAATTCATCCCCATGCTTTAAAAATTTGCAGTATCCTTGTAAAGTATTGTCATAGAAGTTGTGGGTGGTAGAGTGCATGCTGTTACAGTGAGTAAAGTAGAGCTTTTTGAGTAAATTCCCTAAGCAGATGCACATTACAGCACACAACTATGTTTTCTGGAAGTGGTTGGAATTCCAATCACCAGCCCTGGAAAAGGCATAAGCATCTGAGAGACAGAAATCACTGCAAATTGATCTCATAAGAGCAAATTTTATTTAAATTCTTGTCTGTTGGTGAACGATCTTGATGATTGTGTTCAAGGCAAGTTTGCTTTCATTATGGGTAAAATATGCAGTATAATATCTAAATAAGGAGTATGTTAAGCTATTAAATGCTCGTTCCATGAATAATCAGTGATTTTCTGGCTTCTGCTTTAATTTGAAGGCTGCCTGTCAGTCTTCATCTTTATTCATGGTAAATAAAACCTCTTCCCTGAAGGGATCAAGGTAAGAGCCATAGTATTACGTCTACTGCAATCAGGGATTTTGTAGGGATCTTGTTAAAGTTCAAGTTCTTTCTCTGCAATTGAGCAGAAATACCAGTGTGTGCTGGAAATAAATCAGTCACTGTTAAAGGGGATCAAGAAAGCTTAAAATACAAGGAAGCTGCTCAAGGCAAGTGTCAGCACCCTTTGGAAGAGGAGCTAAAGACAAAATGATAAATACCAAAGATTGTAGCTGGGTCTTTCCCTCAGCCCTTCCTTCAGTCAACAGTTGTTGGGCCTGTAGTAATTTGAACACCAGGAAGGTTATAGCCTGGGAAAGCACAGAGAATTCATGTGATGAATGGAAAGAAAAACTAACCGAGGGATCCGAGGGCCACAAGTGAGGAGAGACGCAAAGGTTGAGTAAACACTTGTGCATCATGCAAATGGATACTTGGGTAATTTACGCTGCACAACCCTTTCTGTGTCCATTGTCAATGGGATTTTGAGAACCTGAATATGCTGAAGAAACCAAACCTCCCTAAACATTCTTTTACCAGGTCACCTCCCACAGTGATGAGCATCAGACATTAGTGCAAAGGCAGCAGATCAGGTGCTGCCCATGGTCATAAGCAACAGACTACACACCAGATTTTGTGAGAGGGGGTGGAGCAAAGTGATTCTGAAGTGATTAGTGCTGTACCAACCCAGAAAGGTTTCATGAAAAGTAAAGCAGATCTGACTGAAAAGCTACATGCTTATTCAGGAGGAGAAAGCTTTTCATAATGTGATTAGGTATTTCTTTATCTAATAGATGGTGATGTGAAGAGGACTAACAAAGTCCATTGTAACAGTAATCAGAAACCCTGGTAAGAACAAAAATAATATAATTTTGGGGAAAGAAACTGCCATACACAAGTGGGTGAGCATCAAACTATGTGGCATTGACTAATTTCCAAGGTTTTTAGGCACAAAAGGGTCTGGTGATATCTGATAATAAGATCTGACTGAAACATGCTGCCTTAATGGCAAAACATTGATTTACTCTCATTTAGTATTTTTTCTGGACTGTGACATATCTGAAAGGGCCCAGATTTTTAATTTTGGTGTCTCTTCTTGATAGTTTATGTATATGGTCACTATAACATAGGACTTGTGTAAGGTAGGAGTGTAAGACCATACAACAGGTTTCTCAGCTATATATCAAGATCGTACATCACTTGACATGAGTATTGCTTTCATGTTTGCACAAATGTAATTTCCTTTTGTTGAAAGTGCGATAAGAGAGTAGAACTGCCATAAGGACCAACAGATGATGTAAAATAATTGGTAAAAAAAATAAATTGCTCAGATACTTACGAATTGCTGTATTCACTCTTTTCAAAAAATGGGGAAATATAATATTCTAAAAAGTAAATGTCACATTCTGGTTATGTAGTGATCTGTTGCTGGTCTACAGTGTTACATTATTAAAGGCATCTCACTCTTTTTTTTCTACTTAATTATCCCTTTTCCCCTGTTCTTACTGTAAAAATCTGGATTTTTGCAGTAGAGAGGTTAAGGATTTACCCTGTGACAAACAGTGATCCATACCCAGAGACAGGGTTAGAAATTCTTGGTCTTATTCCATAGTTATCGCTGTAAAGTTGGGACTATGAAAACTGTACTTCTTTTCTAAACACCACTCCATTCTAAGAATAACTCTTTTTCTGAAATCTTCCCTATGAAAGTATGCTCATGTGCTGATTACACATAATTTCGCTTTTGCTTTTGCTTGGGTGTCATTTCTTTGTCCTGCTTTGGTTCCCTCTGAATTTTGAGTGAGCTCTCAGGGGATAAGCGTGCTGGAGATCACCATGGCAACACTCCGAAAAATGCACACTGCAAGCGCCAGGATTTGCTGCTGTTATCCCTGTGAGAGCTCTGATGATCTGTGGACTTGCAGACTTACTCAGGAGCGAGAGGGAAGGAGTCAGTGTCTGCGAGCTGGTTGTACAGTGCCTATTAAAAATGTTTCTTATGTACATTGAGGAACTCTGGAGATTGTTTGCTGATGTACAGCACTAGCATCCAGCATTTTCATAGCCTACTGCTGAGATTTCCCTTAGCAGACTGTAAAACCCTCTTTTTTAATTCCACATAATTCTTATATTAGGCTTTCCACATTTTCAGTCAGGACTAATGTGGAAGCCACTGCAAAGGCAAAGTTGTTATCCTGATAAAAGCTTAAAGACAGTTGTTTTGATAAACATATCATAAAGATTATAATGCAGAGTTTGAGAGAGGTGAGAGCTCATATCCCTGCTGTTTTCAAATCCATTCTCAGGAAAAAAACAAACATTCAAGGAAGAATTATTTTATAGATGAGTATTTCATGGCAGTGGTTAGGAGAGAATGGGTTCTCCCCAGTAGCAGGAAATAACTGGATAAAAGTGTATTGCCTTCCAAGACAAGAATTAGAGACTGCCAATTGTATTCTGACAGCGTGACATTGGAGTTTTGTTTTGTATTACTGAAGTAAGAAGTACAGCATATCCCAGTAAATGAAGGTTTTCTTTGGTGGGTTTTCTTTCTTTTTTATTTTTCCAGTACTGTGTCAGTCCAGCTGCTGTAAGATTAGACCACCAGAAGGATGTGGCCTTGTAATGTTCAGAGCATGACTAATTCAGATGTGATCAGCAGCCTTGAATAAGGTGCCTCCACTTCCTGTTATTGCACAGGGACCACTAAACCCATGAGAGCAAAATTCAAGAATAAGCAAGATGCAGAGCAGGGATCCCCAAAACAGTTGACAAGAAATTTTTAGGAGAAAAATGTGTTTGAAACCTTCCTTTCTATGGGTTTTTTCAGTCCCATTTGTGGATGCATAGAGGTCAATACCCATGTTAAACTGAGGGGAGTTCACATACCCACTCTGAAAATGGGTTACACAGTTTGCACTCAATGCTGGGAAAAATGCACAAACTGCTCCTGGGTCAGGAGCCTAGATCACCCGCACATCTCAGTGCCCTCGTAGTCAGGCTTTCTTCAATCTGTTCCTATAAATGTAGAAGTGTTTCTTTTACAGCTCTGGATCAAGGAGCTCCACTTCAGGCAAAGGCGTCTGGTGCAGATGGTGCAGATGGGTGCAGATGCACTTAACAGCCTGAATCAAGATTTCCTATTTCCTAAGACAAATGTTCCCACTACAAGGCAACAATACAAACACCACAGCATTGTCCACATGCTCCTGTCCTCCACTCCCACCAGCCAAGTCTGTGTGTTTCTTTTTGAATGTAGGTGGCTCTGGTATCTAAGTGCGGAGATCCCCATTGCTGTGTTCAAGCCTTTGAAATCTGGATTGAGTTTCTACTGGAGATAAGTATAATAATGTTTAGTCTGAGCTTCCCAGACAGGCTTGAGCATGAGAAAAAGAGCAGAGCCACTGAGTGCTGACAAGGTGAAAGTAGTTCAACTTCTGTGAAATGCAGATTTTTGGAGAATTTGGAGGGAAACAAAAGAGAAAACTAATGGTACACATAGCCAGAAGCTATGAGAATGGCACTCTGGTATGACAGATAAACCTGAGGAGTGCGACTTTAATTTTTTGTTACTATAGGGCTAAGAATGGCTTTTTCCAACATGTAACTCTTAGTATGAAATTGGCCAGTTTCTTTCTAAAGGAGATTAATTAAACAAACTCTGAAAGAAGAAGTAATATTTTAAGCCATGCCACATATTTTAACCCATTTATAGAGAGCGGAGCTTCAGCAGATCAAAAGGTGTTGAAACATTCCCGTAAATGCTGGCAGAGTCCGGCACTCTTTAAGACTGACTAAAGAGAAAGTTCATGGGTTATTTTAATTTCCTGTTTGTCTATTTAAATTTAATATTTAAAAAGCAGGACTGAAAAGCACACTTGTGCATTTTTTGAATAATCTCATTCCCAAGGTTTCATCAAGATAAGACTTTTTAAAACTCAGTGTTAAAAAAACGTTCTTATTGGGGATGATGTGTTTCTAAGCAACCCCTGAACACCAAATACAGTATAAAGGGATGCCATAAATCAAATAATCTTGTACTTCAGACCTATTTTTTAACTGTAACTCTAAGAGAAAAATGTGGAGGTTATGTGGGTCATCACTCTGCCAGAATATTTAACGTAAACAGGATAAAACAACTGGGAGCTCACGGAATCTCAGTGCGAACAAAGTTTTAAGAAATGCTGACTTCCTACTACAACTTCTAGCATCAGCATTAATTGGATCCAGCGTATTTGTCTTCCTTTGCCGGTCGCACTAAAATTAGATTGCTTACATTTTTGTGCAGGCTAATAGCACAGTTATTTACTGCTTACCTCTACTATGCAGGAAAAAACCAAGTAGATAACCAGAGGGCTCCATTCATGTCTAAAACACAGTTCTTAGAATAATGGTGAGACTACTGATACTTTAAAGTTTCTCCTAGGTGAGAAAGTGAGAGGTTTAGCTCAAAGAAGCTTCTGATTCCTTTCCTGTGCTGAGATGTATAGCTTTCTTGACATGTGCAATACTTGATTCTGCCAGTTCCCAAGGTCAGAGAAAGGAGGGCAGAAAGACCTTCAGAAGCTTTCCCAGAAAACCATGTTTTGGTGCTAACCAAGATTAATACCCAGTATCACCTGTTGCAAGTCTGTTTGTTCCTAAAAATGTAAATGTCTTATCCTTGAGGTTCTTGCACTAACTCATTATATGAATGTGTCTTGACTTTGATGTGGAAAAGCAATTTCTGCCATGCATAAAATGTTATCTGGAAAAATACATTTTACTGCTCGTATTGTGAAAGAATTCTTCAATTCTGCCCTATTTCCCTACCTCAGCCCTGTTGTTTCTAATGATGCTTTCACCTAAAAAATCCAGACCTTGAAGAGAATAATGCAGTAGGCAATGCTTTTAATCAGGATAGAAAATATGAAACAGCAGGGAATTAATTTCCAACTGTGCAAACAAGAAAAATAAAAGGAAAAATAAAAGCTAGTAGTTTTTTTTTATTTCTCTCTCCTTAGATTTGTCTTACACATGGGGATTTTATGGTGCCACAGTTTCATACTTATCAATAATTGTTTCCTAATTCTGCTCCATTTCTGCAGTAGTATAAAATGTTCAGCTCCATGCAGGCAGTCAATTTTCAAGATCCCATGTGGACAACAGAAGCCAGTGTGCTGTTAGCAATTTGCTAAAAGGATAATTTTCCTCTTGTATCAATGTTTAATTGGATGGAATATCAAATCTTTAGTGCCTACATGGCTTAAATACTGTTCACATTGAGGTGTGCCAATGGACATGGAAGGGCTGCTCCTTTGAGCAGGAAGCTAGCCTCTCTCTAATTAGTCTCAACCATTCCTGAGTGGGGGAAAAACAACTTTACCAAAATCATTTCAGGAGTCAGAACTGGATACTTTCTCACAGTAGCTGTTCATTTATACCAGGGTGTTATTAAATAACATGTAAATGGAATGTGTGTTTGGGGAAGGCTTGTGCTGAGGGGTGTTTCAAAAGGGACAAGGGACATAACATTTGCTTGTCAGTCATGAGCAAGCCAGGTTTGCCTGCACATTGACCTTGGGCTGTGTCTCTCTGTGCTCTGGATCCCACTTGGGCCATTGGGTCTTATCACAAGATAAAAATAGTGGTTTTCTGATGGTATGTAGCGCAGGGCCAGAGCAAAGGCCAGCATCCAGCTGAAGCCAGGGTTGCAGGACAGGCATGGCATGCTTGCAGCAGCTTCTAGTATTTCCTTGCCTTTTTCTTTGTTTCCACAGCATGAGGTACAAAATTTAAAGATCTTATATATTTGTGTTCAATGTACAAGGAAGAAGGTTGTTAGAGGGGGCAGGGAAAGCTAAGCCCTTAGCTGGGAGACTGAAAGCATAGGTCAGTGAGTGGTTTTTTGAATAGCCAGAGGTGGGAAAGACAGGTGGAGCATCTGCGCTCTAGGTCAGGGAGGCTATTGGAAACGAGGGAACAGCATTCAAAGTGCAGCTTACCTGAAGTTCTGTGTCCAGCTCTGAGGTCTCCAGTACAGAAAGACATGGACCCATTACAGCAGGTCCAGAGAAGAGCCACAGAAATGGTCAGAGAACTGGAACACCTCTGCTGGAAAGATAGGCTGATAAAGTCATAATTGTTCAGCCTGAAAGAAAGAAGGCTCCAGGAACCCCTTATTTTAGCCTTCCAGTATTTAAAGGGGGGGTCATAAGAAAGAAAAAGACATTTTACCGCAGCATGTAGTGACAGGACAAGGGGAAACCGTTTTAAAGTGAAAGAAGGTAGGTTTAGATTGGATATATTAAAGAAAAAAAAAGTCTTCTGAAAGTGGTGGGACTGGAACAGGTTGCCCAGAGAAGCTGTGGATGCTCCATCCCTGGAAGTGTCCAAGGTGATGTTGAATGGAGCTTTGAGCAGCATGGTCATGGATGATGTCTCTGCCCATGACATGGTGGCTGGACTAGGTGGTCTTTGAAGGTGCCTTCCAACCCAGACCATTCAATTATTCCATAAAGCTGGCATCCTGCCCAAAATAAAAAGCATTAGAAGAGATTTTTAACACTGGCAGGTTTAGTATAAAAGTTTCAATGCAATTAGGCAGGCTAAAAAAGGCTTTTGAAGAATAACTTATCAGAGTAGGCCAAACTAATACTCAAACCCCTTTCAGACATGCCAGGAACAAAAAGCTCAGTGTAGGGCCAACTGGTGGCTGGGATTTGAAAGGATGCTCAGATAGGATAAGGCCATTACAAACATTTCATTCATTCTTGCTGCATCCTGTTCTCTCTGGAAGAGGTCAGGGATTTTTTGCAGTGAAGTCCTTTGGGTGTCTGGGATAGGGCAGCACTGGCACGGGCTGGTTTGAGAACCTCAGTGAGAAATGACCATGTGATAGATCTCGTGTTTATACAGAAAAAGGTTAGTTCAAATACACAAAAAGAAATGTCTGTAAGTATCCAGCATCACACAGAAAAACTCAGACTTTTTTCTTCCCTCTGCTATTCACTGGGCTCTGAGATCAAGGCTTTACCATGCAGAAATGTAGTTTTTCTAGTAACTGTCATGGGCCAATTAAAAAGTGAATTATATCCAGGCTATCATGCTATTATTCACTGTCCTCTTTCTTCCTAGTCTATCTTCCATTAAAAAACTAGAAGCCCTGGCAAGTAAGTTAGGGACAGTGAAAAACTATTGAAATCCTTCCCTAAGAAATGGGCTTTGACCATTCCCCAGGATGAAAAAAAAAAGAAGTTTTGAAAGTACACAGTCATAATTCCTTATTTACCTGTTCCTTGTTCAAATAAATAGGGTCCGGCTAAGATACAGATAATTAGGGATAGAAGGGAACAGGGTAGAAAGCAATTTATTTCCTTATTTCCAGGCATCTTTTTGAAAGAAGCAGTCTTGCCCAAGACCTTACAAATATCACCTGCTGTGTCAGGGAACACCATACACTTGGTTGTTTCATAGCTGGATGTAATACAGTCCAAAGCTCTTGAAAGCTTCTAGTCATTAAATTTGCTAAACAGCATAGAGCTTTTCTTAACGAATGGTACTCCTGCTTCAGTAAGCTGGCCAGCATCCAGCCCTAATAATTGCCTTCTGCCTATCTAAATTGCTCTGTTTATTTAATTGGACAAGGTCATATGTCAAAAGATGTGTTGGGTAGGGTTGGTGATGCTGGGACAATAGGTACTATGTCACCCAACTCATTCAGTGCAGATCAGAGTGATTTTGTGCAAATCACTCTGAAGCTTGCAAAGGACTTCATAAATCTAACAGCAGTTCCAGTAAGTTGAAATAAAGCATTATTAATAAAAGTGCTGATCCCTGTCAGACTACCTAGATCACTACAGGAATTTTATATGAATATTGTTATAGGACTCCAGAATGTGTAAGAGTCTTGACTTGTACTAGAAATTAAGTTTCTCCAGGACCACTGATTCATCTAGACGAAGATGGCTGGCTCTTTCAAGTAGAGGGTTTTTTTCCTGTCACACTTTTGCTTAGAGGCTAATACAAATCTTATATTTGTGTCAACCATAAGATACCCAGTGCAATTCCTCAAGCTCTGTGAACTTGAGTTTGAACTCTGTTGCTTGCTATGCAACAGGGACCAGGGCTGCAGATGTTGGATTGAGACCTGGGTGTTGCTGGTTCCTGGTACAGTGAAATCAGACATCTAACACAGAGTATGGTAGACTGTTTTGTCAGTCTGGTCCTAGACTGGAAGGAAATGAGAAAGACATGACAAGTTGAGGAACCTTGTCAAATAAGCAAACAGCAGTCCTGCTGACCAGAGCTATTTTTGAGGGGGGTAGATATTTGTTTAATCACCTAATGGAGCCTGGTGTGTTTTTTTCTAGATCCTTCCCCCTCCTCTAGCTCTTCCTTTGGCAGTGGGAATGCTGTACTGGTGAGGCTGAGCACAGTGACCTTCCTTTGCTCTTTGAATTAAAGCCTCCTCAGTTTGAATATTTGCAGTCCTTTCATATTAAACCACTGCCTCTCTTGCTGAAGGCACTGTACCATGCAAGCAGGAACATTTTAAATCCTTTGCCAGAGGTGAGAGGGACTTCATAAATGTCTGGAGTATTTGAATCCCACCAGTGTTGCTGTCTTTAGCATAGGGGTCAATTATTTCTAAGAAGCAACAGATGCACCCAACACAGACAATTCTTATCCCCATTAACTCTGTAGTCAGTTTGCCTATAGTCTGTCTTCTGGGTGGTTGTACTGGGGTGTGGGATGTCCCAGAGTTTGGGACAGTTTCTCTAGACAGCTAAAAATTAAATTGCTTACAGTTACCACGTTCTCATTTCGTTCTTTTCTGCAAATCTTTGTGCACTGTTAATGCTTTTACTTTTCAAAAGCTTGTCTGAATTCCCAAGTTAGTTTAATGTTACTGATTATAGCAATTTAGCTGAATACTCTTGTTTGACATAAGCCTAACTATGTCTAAATAAATATTTATATTCAGTCTAAACAAATCTAAATGTTAAGTATTGGCTTTAAAGTATTTAAGTGCCTTATTTCAAAACCTTATTTAAAAATCAAATTAGTCAAATAAGTGTAGGTAAAGTTCAAACTTCAGAAAGCATGCTCATCTTGATGATGCTTTTACAGACTGCTACTTATCACACCATAGGAAAAGCAGTGCAATCTATGAACACTGGGGCAAAAAAAAAAGTTAGGTTTGGTTTTCTTTTTTCTGAATGTGGTTCAGTGCTTTCATAAAATCAGTGGGTGAAACTATAAGAATTTCTTGTCATTTTGATGACAGAGGATGCTTTCAAACATCAAGTTAGCAGAAGAGTAGGGTGGCTGTCCATATACTAGGCAATGTGGTCTAATTTGCACAATGGTTTCCCTACTGCACAACTGTAGTTCTTTCTAAAAGGATGGAAGTGGTGCTCCTGCATGCCCTTTTTAATGGTCATGTATAAGGGCCTGCTGTTGTAAACCCTTATGGTGCTGGAGACCAGAACAAGAGGCAGAGTCCTGGCTCCATCTTCTTTCCTGTAAGGTAGAAGAGCTGGAGGTGGTGGTAGATTTCAGGCCTTCCCCTAGCTGCTGTAAGCAGAGGCCAGCCAAAGCAGAGTGGTTGTCTGCCGCGGGTAAAAAGCGTGAGTAACTGGAAGCCTTCAGTGGCAGTCCTGTGACCTGAGAGAAGCAATTCAAGCCTCGCCCAGTCTCTGTCGGAGTCGTGGCTGCCTCAGAGCTTCCTCCCAGTGTTTGCTCATCTCACGCACGCAGTTTAATTAAAGCAGTGAAAGTAAAGAGATGAGGAAGGGTTCTTTTCCGCTTATTACCAGCAGATTTTAATACTGGAGTCGAAGAGGGAGCGGACAAAGACAGCCCCAGACGGCTCGTGCAGGCTGTTTCATAGGGGCCGTGGGAAGGGCTTATGTGTGAGAACCAGTGGTTGCAGAGGGCTCGCGTGACGTCAGCAGACCGACGGAGGCAATGGCCAGTCAGGCGGGAGTCCGTCATACTGAACCAACCAATAGGCTGCCCTTTTGGGTGGGGACCGCCCCTCCGCCGTGGCTAGAGCTGCCCGGGGCGTGCCGTCACCGGCTGTATCGGCGTGGGGGGGAGGAGCCAGCCCCGCCGGTTTGGAGGCTCTGGGAGGAGCTCCCTAATGGCGGGCGTGGG
>VZRZ01002429.1:18195-126872 GCA_013398175.1 Climacteris rufus | reverse complement strand
TGGAGAAACAGCTGTGATGCAGTCCCGGGCCCCCCCCGGCATGTGGGCTGCAGGGTCCAGCCCTCGCGATGCTGGCGGGGCCGGGCCAGACCGATGGCTACCCCCAGAGGCACTGCAACAGTTGTCCTTTATAGACACTCCAGTTTGAAAGCTAAGTGGAAAGGCACATTTCTGTCGAAATGCTTGTGATTTTTCTGCCTGAAGATATTTACCCAAAACTTTAAGGAAAGTGTAATGCTGCAGCTGATTTTAGCAATCTGTTGGAGCTTTCTGGGTGCTTGTTTTCATTTTTTGGATCTTGCCATGCAATAAGTTCTCATTTTATGTAACATTTTTCACCCATGCATCTCACAGCCTTTGCAAAGGAATAACATCACTGTACTCTGGTAGTGGTGCTGGAGACTGCACAGGCTCTATGCAGCAGGTGCAGCAAAAACTTGTTGGAAATTTGTCTCTTGTTGAGGACTCAGACATTTTGCAATTTCCAGGTATTGTAAAGAGATTTCTGTCCTCTCAGACTGATTTCCAGCTTTGTTTTGGAAGGGCAAACTATTCAACAGGGGAGTTTCCAGTGCTTTCAAGCTTTCCTGTGCCCAGTTCTAGCCTCACATATTCAGTGGGCCTACATGGTTATGCTACAACCATGAGCTGAATGGTAGGCATGTTTAAACCTTGGCGATTCAATATTTCTGATGGCAGTCATAAATGCTCAAAATATTTGCTTCTGAATGTCTGAAATTCACACTGAAAAGCTTGGGCCAAGGGGTAGGAATTTAGTCTTGTGCTAGCACTCCTTCATGGCTACAGGTCACTGGTACAGCATATCCAGGGCATGCAGCACGACTGGGCAAATATCTCTCTCCTGTGATGTGACTGATAAAACTTAGCACAAGACATTTCCATTAATTAGATGCTATTACTACCTGATGCATAGGTCATTGCTCCTAATTAATTGAGGGCCAGGAAGGTACTTAGTACTTTACAAGATGCAGATGAAGACAGATGTCCACTTGGGAAATTAAAATATACCAGTTTGAGCATTTTATGTAAGACCAGATCAACTATAAAAATCTGTACCTAGACAGATCCTAATAAACCTGATGAAAATCACAGAAACTAGAATCTTAGAAACTTAGAACTAGAAACTTAGAAATGTTCAAAGTTGTCTGCAAAAATGCTTTCAGGCCAAAGGATTAGCATTAAGTATATTTTTACAAGGATTAGGGGGAATATTTTACAGGGTAAACTAGCCCACAACATTGTTCTTGTTTACTTGATTCTATAGATGGACTTCTCTTGTGAAATATGCAGTCAAGAAAAACTCGCAGTTTTTGGCTATTGCAATAATAGTTTGTTCTTCCCCTATGCACCATACGTAAATTTGGAAGTGCTCCTGGAACAACTGAGCTATACATTCCGGTTCCTTCGAAATATGACTATCCAAATAAATGCTTTAGAATATACATATTAAATACTGGAATTCCAACTGCCTTTCTATTGTTTGTGGGGAAATGCAGGTTCTGTTTTCAACATCATGCTTTGAGGCATATTTCCTATTATCCTTACACATCGGCACAATAAATGTTATGTCTTAATATACCCCTATAAATTTTCAGCTTATTTGCTTTTAAAGGGTTGAAAGTGTTTATATATGGTGATTGTGTTTGAAGACTTTCCTAGATGTATATTCTCCTATGGAAAGTATAAGCTGTGTTTGATTTTAGAGTTTATCTACTGTACAAAATTTCCAAATACATGAAGCGGGTACTGTAAATTCAAATTTGAAATATATATAGATATATGTATGTATGCCGAAGTAGCTAATGTACAAAGCAAACATTGTAAAATGTACTTGGCTTAGACCTTTTAACCACATCACTGGGTGCTATAAAAGAAACATTTAGCTTAAGAGCTCAGAAGATGCATGATGAAAGCTGCCCAACAGAAGTCTTCGGAGGCTGCCTGAATAATTAGGCTTGTGGGATGAAACTGGTCATGCAAGGAGGAGGATTTACACTGCTCTCTATTCGCCTCATATAGTGTAGCTGGCCCTTATTNGGGGGAGGAGCCAGCCCCGCCGGTTTGGAGGCTCTGGGAGGAGCTCCCTAATGGCGGGCGTGGAGAAACAGCTGTGATGCAGTCCCGGGCCCCCCCCGGCATGTGGGCTGCAGGGTCCAGCCCTCGCGATGCTGGCGGGGCCGGGCCAGACCGATGGCTACCCCCAGAGGCACTGCAACAGTTGTCCTTTATAAACACTCCAGTTTGAAAGCTAAGTGGAAAGACACATTTCTGTCGAAATGCTTGTGATTTTTCTGCCTGAAGATATTTACCCAAAACTTTAAGGAAAGTGTAATGCTGCAGCTGATTTTAGCAATCTGTTGGAGCTTTCTGGGTGCTTGTTTTCATTTTTTGGATCTTGCCATGCAATAAGTTCTCATTTTATGTAACATTTTTCACCCATGCATCTCACAGCCTTTGCAAAGGAATAACATCACTGTACTCTGGTAGTGGTGCTGGAGACTGCACAGGCTCTATGCAGCAGGTGCAGCAAAAACTTGTTGGAAATTTGTCTCTTGTTGAGGACTCAGACATTTTGCAATTTCCAGGTATTGTAAAGAGATTTCTGTCCTCTCAGACTGATTTCCAGCTTTGTTTTGGAAGGGCAAACTATTCAACAGGGGAGTTTCCAGTGCTTTCAAGCTTTCCTGTGCCCAGTTCTAGCCTCACATATTCAGTGGGCCTCCATGGTTATGCTACAACCATGAGCTGAATGGTAGGCATGTTTAAACCTTGGCGATTCAATATTTCTGATGGCAGTCATAAATGCTCAAAATATTTGCTTCTGAATGTCTGAAATTCACACTGAAAAGCTTGGGCCAAGGGGTAGGAATTTAGTCTTGTGCTAGCACTCCTTCATGGCTACAGGTCACTGGTACAGCATATCCAGGGCATGCAGCACGACTAGGCAAATATCTCTCTCCTGTGATGTGACTGATAAAACTTAGCACAAGACATTTCCATTAATTAGATGCTATTACTACCTGATGCATAGGTCATTGCTCCTAATTAATTGAGGGCCAGGAAGGTACTTAGTACTTTACAAGATGCAGATGAAGACAGATGTCCACTTGGGAAATTAAAATATACCAGTTTGAGCATTTTATGTAAGACCAGATCAACTATAAAAATCTGTACCTAGACAGATCCTAATAAACCTGATGAAAATCACAGAAACTAGAATCTTAGAAACTTAGAACTAGAAACTTAGAAATGTTCAAAGTTGTCTGCAAAAATGCTTTCAGGCCAAAGGATTAGCATTAAGTATATTTTTACAAGGATTAGGGGGAATATTTTACAGGGTAAACTAGCCCACAACATTGTTCTTGTTTACTTGATTCTATAGATGGACTTCTCTTGTGAAATATGCAGTCAAGAAAAACTCGCAGTTTTTGGCTATTGCAATAATAGTTTGTTCTTCCCCTATGCACCATACGTAAATTTGGAAGTGCTCCTGGAACAACTGAGCTATACATTCCGGTTCCTTCGAAATATGACTATCCAAATAAATGCTTTAGAATATACATATTAAATACTGGAATTCCAACTGTCTTTCTATTGTTTGTGGGGAAATGCAGGTTCTGTTTTCAACATCATGCTTTGAGGCATATTTCCTATTATCCTTACACATCGGCACAATAAATGTTATGTCTTAATATACCCCTATAAATTTTCAGCTTATTTGCTTTTAAAGGGTTGAAAGTGTTTATATATGGTGATTGTGTTTGAAGACTTTCCTAGATGTATATTCTCCTATGGAAAGTATAAGCTGTGTTTGATTTTAGAGTTTATCTACTGTACAAAATTTCCAAATACATGAAGCGGGTACTGTAAATTCAAATTTGAAATATATATAGATATATGTATGTATGCCGAAGTAGCTAATGTACAAAGCAAACATTGTAAAATGTGCTTGGCTTAGACCTTTTAACCACATCACTGGGTGCTATAAAAGAAACATTTAGCTTAAGAGCTCAGAAGATGCATGATGAAAGCTGCCCAACAGAAGTCTTCGGAGGCTGCCTGAATAATTAGGCTTGTGGGATGAAACTGGTCATGCAAGGAGGAGGATTTACACTGCTCTCTATTCGCCTCATATAGTGTAGCTGGCCCTTATTGGCTCTGCTAACTCATATATCCAAATGTGTGAGAAGAAAAATGTTCCCACCAGCTGCTGAGAAGCCTTGCAGTGACCTCTCCGTCCTAGTACAAACACATAGAACAAACTCAGCTTGTTACAAGTATTCCACTATGCTCTGCAGCAGCAGTTTTGGTGGAGACATCTTTTCCACTTGTTAGCATTGGCTGTTTCGTGGGGTCCATCAGAACACAATGGGGTTTGGAAGTGGGGTCACCATAGACAGGACTGTGTGTGAAGCAAATGCTGTGCCTAACTTGTCCTGGAGCTCATCTGTTAAGAAAGTAGGAAGAGGTTGCATGGCTTTACTCATGGGTTTGCATCTCTTGTCATGTGTTTTTTCACAGGGATGCCTTGGCAACACCTATTTAAACAATAGGTTAAAGACGCACTGTACTGCCAGAAGTCTGAAAAATGCTGCCCCATGGTTAGCCCAGCTCCTCAGTCAAGGGCAAAGGTTTTAGAGTTACCAGTTCTTAGGAAGAGTCAACTCTGAGTGTTAGGAAACTGAAACCAGATGCTCTATTTACAGCACAAACAAGGATTTTTTTCCTTTAAAGATATGTTTCTGAGTCTTGCAGTTGTTTTAGGTTAAAATACTATTTGAGAATGGTTTGATCATAAAATCAGCAAGCAGATAAATAAATCCCCCAACCAGTGGGTTGTTAATGGTAGGAGTGGAAGGGCCAGTCTGCTTGTCTGTTACTATTTACTTCCATGCATCTCAAATTGCATCCTCTGATCTTTAGAAGCATGACTTGTGGTTTTTGAAAGCCTTTGAAGAGACTAGAGAAAATTGTAAATCTGGGACCAGTAATTATACAGACAAATTCTGAGATGTAGACCTATGATATTTTCAGGGCAGAGAGGAAAGGATCATATGTATGTGCACTTACTGGGCAGCAGTATTTTCAAGTAAAAATTGCACTCTGTAGATGGGAGGAGGCCTGTTCAATGCTTGAAGGGAATACATAAGTAAAGTGGAGAGACTTTTTCCATGACCTGTAGTGACAAGATAAGGGGCAATAGTTTTAATCTGAAAGAGAGTAGGTTTAGATTAGATGTAAGAATGAAATTCTTTATGATGGGGCTGGTGAGACATAGGAATAGGTTACCCAGAGAAGATGTGCATGTCCCACCTGTGGAAGTGTTCAAGGCCAGGTTGGAAGATGTTGCCCTGAGTTTTGCAGTTCTTCGATGTTTTCATTCTTCTGTAACAGTTTCTCATGCATTCTCTGTAAACATAGCCATGTTTTTCTAACTGTGTTCTATTGTTTGCATTCCTTTCTCCTGGGCGGAGATATTTGATGGATAATTCTTTTGACCAGTGTGATGGAGAGGTGGCAATTTCTCCCTCCAATCCCTGTGGTTTCTAGGAGGATATAAAATAAAGTGCGGGGTCTGGGAGGCCTAGTCCTGCCCAGTTTTTGGCCTGCCGTTTGGCTCTGTCTCTTCAACATGTGTCTGCGTCTTTCTTTCGTGTCCTACATGCGACAGGAAGGGGTTTTGAGCAGCCTGGTCTATTGGAAGGTGTCCCTGCCCACAGTAGGGAAGTTGGACTAGAAGATCTTGGAAAGTCTCTTCCATCTGAAACCATTCTATAAATCTCAGTAAGGTTATCCAAATCTAAATCCTCCTAGTGCCCTCAACGCAGGCCACGACAGTTCCTGGCCCAAGTGGCAAGTTCAGCTGGAGGGGGTTCTGAGCCCACCTATGACATTTGACACTGTTACACGTGTTAGAGCTGCTGTGTGGAGATTGTAGTGTTGTGTTCAGCATAACTGATGACTTGTAATTTTAAAGGAAGGACCTCTGTTTTGGAGGGGTTGGGCAGAGACTGCTGTGAAATAGGCAGCAATGCATTTTCATCATGAATTGTATCGTGCTCCTTTTTTGAAATAAGTGTTCCTGTGTTGGACAGTTCTGAAACGAGGAAAATGTATTTTATGACTGTGTTATACATCCATAAAATGGGGATTTTACAATACCTTTGCTGACAGGCCCTTAAGTAGATAGGCACAGGTCGGTGCTGCTGTCAGGTTCATGCAAATTACTGGCTAAGTAGCTATATAAATTTGGAGTGAAATACAATGAATAGAAACATAGAAGTGCACACAGTGTCGGTTCAGGTAGATTGGATCAGCACAAGTCAGCACTGTGCTGTTAGAGCCAGGGAGACCCCATTCATTTAGATGAGCCTCATGTGTTTATTAAAACAAAAACAAAACAAAACAACAGCAAAACCCCAGGAAAAGCTAAACACAAGTCAAAATGCTGCAATTATCCTTTTTTTGCTTGTGGCAGCCAAAAGCCACAACAGATAAATTAATAAGTGCCACGGGTAGAAAGCGCGAGTAACTCAGAGTCTTTTGCATCGGTCCCGTTTGCCTAGATAACGCGACTCAGGCCTTATCTAGTCTCCGATCAGAGACGAGCCGAGCATCAGAACTCCCGCAGATCTTGGCTTCGCTCACGCACAGCGGTTTAATTTATGCAGGGAAATAAAGAGACGAGAAAGGGTTCTTTTCCGCTTATCTGCAGCAAGTTTTATTACTGGACTCATGCTGCGGAGAAGACAGCCAAAATGGCGCTCAGGGCGTGTTGTAAAACAGAGGTGAGGGGAGGGCAGTCGGGAGAGCCAATCACTGCGGAGGACCATAATGATTGACAGGGGCATCGGCCAATCAGTCGGCTGTCTGGACCCGGCATGGGAACCAATGAGCTGTTCCCCTGGGTGGGGACAGCCCCTGCGAGCCGGGCTGTGCCATCCCAGCTGCCGCGCGGGTGGCGGGGAAGGACCAACAGTGAGCCGGGGTAAAAGGACCTGACGGTCCCAGCCGCAAGCCACGCCCAGAGGCACTACAACAAATAAGTGTCATCAAATATGACTTGGAACATACAACCTGCTCTGTATTTGTCCTTAACCTTTTTATAATGTTACAGTGTTTATTCTAGCATATTCAATTTCCTGCAAGCACCATTCTTGTGGATTCTATTTCACTCATCTCCCCTTAAAAGCCTTACCAAATATTTATCATGTGCCCTTTCTTGCTATGCTTCTCGTCTGCTTCTTCAAGCTGTTTCTGCCCTGTTGTTATGCGTCTCCCCATGTTCTCCCAACTCCCTTCTCAACTGCAGGAGTTCTCCATCTATGAGCAGAAGAGCTCCCCCCAGTTTGTTGTTTCTGGGGGGTGGCTCCATCTGCACCATGTACCACTACTTCTTCATGGCTCCCCGAGGCAGGACACCAGTTCACCCAGCACCATCTCTTCTACACACACATTCCCTCCTCCTCTCCAAGCTGGAGTGAACATTGAGCATGGAGAGTGTCAGCAGGTGCCATGAAATTAAGCAAACAAAAGAGGTGTTTCCAGGTAAGGGTTGAAAAGAGATAGGAAGTCAATGAGGCAGTGAGTATGTCTGAGATCCCCACTGAGATCTGAAAATGATCTAAGGTTCTTGTCGCTTTTTTTTCCCCCCTTTTTTTTCTTCTACCTTCTGCTTTGTCATCCAAGACTTTACACAAGAGTATTCAAGCTGTTGTAACAGCAGCTGTAAGAGAGGAAAATTTGGAGGCTGTGCCTAAGAAGAAAAGAAAACAAGAAGGCGAGGGGAGGAGGAGCTATAAGAAGGTGAAAAAAGATGTGTAAGGCAAGAAAAAGAAAAAGGCTTTTTAAAAACTGTCATGAACGTTAATTTGAAGGACAGAGAGAAAAAAAACTCACTTCAATCTCAGAGTAATCAAAATGAACAACACCAATGTGGGCATACAAATGGCCCAAATGAAAGTTTGAAGTATTTCAAGAAAGACAGACGAGACAAACACCTGTGATTTATCTCCAGTAGCAGAAGCCAGGAAAATTCTCTATTCCTCATCTATGTTTCTTGTTGTCCTGAAAATCAATAAACTTTCAGTTTCAAGAGTTTTCCCCATCCTCCTCTATCTCTCTCTCTTTTTGGCTTACATTATTAGCTGCATAGGTACAATATATATTGTAGTACTCCATTGAGTGCAGTCAACAGCTTCCCTTTTTCATAGAGCTTTTGTCCCACCTCTCAGAAGTCCTGGATCAATCACTGGCACAGACAGATGAATACTTGAAAATTAAAAATGCAGGAATCTGTTAAACCCAAATACAAAAACAAAATAAAGAGAAACAGAAGAATTAAGACAACATGGTGACGAGATAGGGAATCACACAGCAAACACACCACCAAGAGAGAGGTAGAATTGGAAGGAAAGGATTTGGTTGCATGGGCTTTATTAATTACTCATAATATTTGCATTTCATTGACTTATGGGTTACAATTGATTTACCCCATTGATTTATGAGATAAATTTCATACAGCATTACCATTGCAGTTTATACTTGATTCTTCTATTAACATTATAACATAACAGGAAGACAAAAATTTTGGCTCTGTCTTATGCCAAAATTCTGCATAGCTTTAAAAGTCTGTGTGCTGTTCTGTGCAGTCATATTGTAGCGAGGAAATCCTTGGCTCTTTCCAGCTCTCCTCTCTCCATGCTCACATAGGCAAGGGCTCCACGCAGGTTCAAGCTGCTGACCAAGGGGGCTGTGGCTGCACTGGACTTTGGAGTGTGGTTCAGTGCTTTTGCTTTGAGGAGGAGGGCGAGACCGATTGCCTCCCAAGGCATATTTATTCAATTTGAATTCACACGTGATGGATGTGTCCTTTTGATTTGAATATTTCTTTGTGCATGTGATAAATGGTTAATGACAAGGAAGAACTGGTTCTGGCAAGGAAGGAGGCAGAATACTTTGTGTTTGTTTCCACATGGTCATGCTCAGATTCCCTCACGCTGGAAGAAAAACCATCTCCTTTCTGGCTTCTTCCAGGGGAAGTCCGAAACCAGTCCTTGAAGATGACCTTATAGCACTGAAAACAAGCAATTCGTTGTTGTAGCATGGAGCTGGTGACACAGAGTCTCCTTTTACTATCAGTATAAATGCATTTTTTTCCTTGTGCTGTAATACCCTTCTTACTGCAAAGAAAGACAGCGAATCAGCACTATCCTAACTCCCTGAGATTTCCTTCCCATGCTCCAGACTTATTTTCTGCAGATTCACCAGCTAAAAGAAAACAATTTTTTTTCCCTGCGTTACAGAAGGGGTAAAATAACCTGGGACCTGTGTGGAGCTGGTGAGTGTGTATGAGGCATTCCCGCTTTCTGCCAGGCTTCGGTGGCTGCCTTGCACAGTGGTGCTGCAGAAAGTCATCCCTGCTCGGAGCTTGGGCAGCTGTGGCAGGTGTTCACACTTGGGGCCAAATTAGATTTGGCCATTTGCAGGATCAGGTAGCGTAAAAGTGTGACTGACTTTGGGAGTGTCTGGAGCAGCCTATGGCCCTGTGCTGACTGCAGACTGGTTCAGCGGGGTGTTGGTCCATAGGGCATCATTGGACTTAGTGCTCAATCAGATTGTAAAGAAAATAAAATCTTAATTTTTGTTCATTAGGAGATCATGGTTTCAACAAAACCACAAAGCAGGTCAAAGAGGAGATTCTGTGCGTTCAGATTCCTGACAAGTCAGCTGATTGCTATTAAACACGTCACTCGGCTGCTCTTCTTGCAGATCAACTATATCTTTGTAATACTTGAGGAAGCGAGGCCTCATTAAAATGAGTGCTTCATTGCTACTGAGAGAATGCAGAAAAGATGGAGGGGTGAATTAGAAGCTCAAACTGAAAGAGAGTGTGGTCCAGGGAGGCATGAATGCAGGTCTGCTTCTGCAGCATTTCTCTTCTCTGTGTGTGCTCCTGCCTGCATTAGTGGGGCTGGATTGTGAATGTGCAACCCTCTTATTTGGGGTGACAATCTGAACATTTGTCTTCGCAATAAAAAATAGGATTCAAAGAGACCTTTCTGGCATAAGCTACCTGTCTCACAGAGTGGTTTATGACCTGTAATTGCTGGTAGTGAATGCTGTCAACTGAGGTCTCTCCACACCAGCCATTCTTATTGACTTTTTTTTTAAAGCTGCTTGGCCCTGTGAACTCTTGAAAGTATTTTCACTTAAAAGAAATTTTATTTTGATTCCTAAGAGCAGCCAAAAACCTATCCTTGGACTATGGCAGAATCCATGGTGTAAAAGATTTTCAAAATCATAGCACTGCCAGGTCTGGCTGGAATGAACTGGGGAATTCATTAGAGTCTCTGCTCCGAAGAGTGCATATAAATCTGCAAAATGCTACTCTTCTTTTTTGTTTACCTGCTGATGTTGCAGAGACAGCACATTATTAGAAGTTCTGGAGTGCAATAGCAAAATATTTAAGTATGCATTTTCTGAGTCTCATTACCTGTTGTTAATGCTTTTTTGAGTGACTCCTAGTTGAAAAATTAAGACTCACGTGGCTCCCTCTTGCTCTGAATTTGAATCTGGATCAGAATATTAAATACTTTGGAGTTCAGGTGTGCATGGATGAAAGGTTTTGATTCAGACTACTAATAGTGTTATTAATTTAGGCTGAAGCTAATAGCATAATTATTAATATGAACTCTGAATTTGCTAGCTGCTTGTCTCTCTTAAACTTCTGACACAGCCCTGCTGATTTTGCACCAAGTTCATGAGAGTCCTTGTCATGGACATGCTAGGATGTTGATGGATACAAAACCTACTGTAAAAGGCAGTTGTGTTCCTCAGCTGTTAATTCAATTGCAATGCCCGGAGAAACCTTTTCTATGTTGGGACAGGAAAACATGTCTGTTTGGGTTGGTCGTATGCAGCAATATTGTTTTCCAGTAGTTGCCAGGGATACTAGAGCTGAATGAGATACCCTTTTTAATCTACTCGCTACCTCTTTGAAGACTGTGAGACATGAGAAGGGTTTGGTGGTCTTTAGTAAATGACTGGTGCTACAGGTTCCCAAAACTCATCTTTTTCACTTGTGGGAAGGCTAATAGGGACGACTTTGTAAACAAAAGTCAAAAAAAGTCCTTAACATTCTCTTGGGGTGGTCTTGCTCATGCAACATTGACTCATTCTTTCAAATAAATCCCATTGCCCTTGAGCTGCCAGCTAACCAGGTTTGTTAGTCTGTGTCTGCTTGGGTTAATGGCCTATCTCAGGCAGTGAGTTATCTGAGCTCTTTTTCCTGCTGATATATCAGATCTTCTGAAAGCTGAGAGTCTCTGTAGTGATGGAAACATCTTCTTGCCTGTGCCCCTTTCTCAGGGTAACCATCCAGTGCATATTCTCCTCTCCCAGATACTGCTGGCCTCTGATGCTGCAGTCACAAGATATAGATTTACTTCTCTTTGTACCAGAGTAGGACTCGTTCTAGCCAGATGAAACCATGGTATAGGAGTATTGGCTTTGTATAACAAGGGTTTGGTAGTGGGGGCCTATAAGGGTGGCTTCGCTGAGAAACTGCCAGAAGCTTCTCCCAACAGAGCCAATGCCAGCCAGCTCCAAGGCAGACCTGGACTGGTCAAGGCCAAGTCCCTCAGCAACAATGGTAGCACCCCTGGGATAACAGATTTTAAAAGGGGAAAAAACTACTGTGCAACAGAAGCAAGGAGAGAGGAGTTTAAAAAATGTGATAGAAACTGCCCTGCAGACACCAAGGTCAGTGAAGGAAGATGGGGAAGCAGGAGGTGCTCCAGGCCCCAGAGCTGAGATTCCCCTGCAGCCCGTGGTGCAGACCATGGAGAGGCAGCTGTGCCCTGCAGCCCCTGAAGGTCCATGGGGGAGCAGAGATCCATCTGCAGCTCCTGGAGGACCCCACAACAGAGTAGGTGGACACCCAAAGGAGACTGTTACCCTTTGGGAAGCCCTCACTGGAGCAGGACCTGTGACCGGTGGAGAGAGGAGCCCACAGTGGAGCAGGTTTGCTGGCAGGACTTGTGACCCTGGGGGGGACCCACACTGGAGCAGTCTGTTCCTGAAGGACTGCACCTTGTGGAAGGGACCCCCTCTGTAAGTTCATGAAGAACTTCAGCCCAGGGGAAGGAATCCCCTTGGAGAAGTCCATGAAGGACTGTCTCACGTGGGACAGACCCCACACTGGAGCAGGGGAAGAGTGTGACAAGGAGGAAGTGGCAGAGACAAGGTGTGATAAACTGACTGCAGCTCCTATGCCCCACCTCCCTGTACTGCTTGCAGTGAGAAGATAGAGAACTTGGGAGGAAAGTTGAGCCCAGGAAAAAGGGAGGGTGTGGGGAAAAGGTTTTTTAAAGCTTGGTTTCAGTTCTCATTATCCTACTCTGATTTTGATTGGCAACAAATTAAAATAATTTCCCTAAGTTGCAGCTAGTTTGCCTGTGACGGTAATTGTTGAGTGATCTCTCCCTGACCTTATCTCAACCTCCAAGTCTTTCATCATATTTTTCTCATCCTGTTTAGCTGAGGAGGAGAGCGACAGAGCAGTTTGGTGGTCACCACAGCTTATTCTTGGTATAAAAAACCCTGTTTTTCAGTAACCTGAATTTATGGTTCCGTGTCTCTTCCATTTATTTTCCCAGGGATTGCAGAAAAGCAGTAACAGAATACACAGGGACTGAAGGCATAACATCAGTATTTCCTTGGCAAATCCATAATTTTCAACCAGTCCTTGTAAAAGAAGATCCACATCAATATGACTATTACACATATTAAAACAAAGAAATCTTATATTATTGAAAATTTCTCAAAAAAAATTGAAAATTTGTCTTGTGAAAACAAGCAAAACTTTTGTCTTCCACATCAGGAGTAGAATCAGTATTAAAAGTATTTGTCCATTTTTTGCCACTTTACAGGCAGTTTGACCTGATGGGATTGTTTGTCCCATGTGAAGATAGTCAATATACCTTAGCAAATTGTGTTTTGAGGAGAAGTGAAAGAGAAGGAAAATTACTCCTTTTGAGCAGTACAGGCTATCACAACATCTAATGAAGTGGATATTGGTTTGTCATTCTCCACAGCATGACCTCCCACAGTTTACTGACCCACAGGTCCCATCTGCTAACAGCAAACTGTCACAACTACAGGGATGGGCACCATCTCAGTGATCACTATGCTCACTGGTTCTACCAATTTTGGATATATGGCATAGTATAACAAAAAAGTTGTTCCTCTCTGTCCAAAATCTTTCTAGTGTGTTGCCATGCTCTTAAGGAATAGGTTTGAATCCTGCTGAGTGTTGTTTCAGGTGATTCATTCCCTGAACAAGTGAGCTCCATTGCTCATTTGTTTTAGGAAACAGTAGTAAAAGTTGTAACTGGGGAAGAGTTTACATTTACCTACAGCTGTCACAGAAGCAGAACCTTTGAAATCTAGACTGAAAATCTGCTCATCCCCTGCTTCTTATGCATTCTCCAGTTTCTATTCTGAATTTCTTTGAGCCTAAAAATGAAAGCTGAATTCTTTTCAACTTCTTGCAAACTTAATGAAAGCTAAGAACTTACTCAAAATGAGAGAGAAGAAAATTTTTATTCATCTTTCCCCAAGTATCTATGCCATTGGGGTGCATTCTTTGGATTTTACTTTTTTTATGTTGCAATTTTTGAGTCATTTTTACCTTTTTTTTTCCAATTTAAGTGTCTTTTGGATCTTTTGGAGTCTCTCTGATTAGGGGAGAGTTTATATGGAGAACCACAGTTCTCTGCATCACTTGCTGTTAAAGCATATCATTATCTGCCTTGCTTGGCAGAAGTGCTGGTTTCTAGACCAGAATTTCAAGAAAAAAATTTTGTCTGGATGAGATGAGGTAACAGGGTTTAATTAAGTATATATGTGGTTAATGAAGAAATACTCTGCAAAAACACCACTGAAGCTAAACTGATGAAATTATTCTTTCTCTGCAGGTTTTCTTGTCCATTGTTTTTTGGGAATAACACTTGTTTTAATTCTCGGTTATTCCAGTTTCAGGCAAAATTTGGTATTCTTTCACTTCAGCTGAAGCAAATATAAGAAATTAATTAGCATAAAGCTAAAAATATACCAAGGCTAAAGTGATTGAGGGTGGCTGAAAAGGTGAATATTCCTGTGTACAGGCACAGTAGATGATTTTGCAGTGAAGGAGAACACCTGCCAAATCCATGCCAGCATGGTGCTAGTGCTAATTTTTAGGATTGTTTGCAATAATGTGAAGTCAATTTGAAGCTCATTTTGTGCTTGTAGATTATAGATGCACCTTTTTTCGGTGTTACTTAAGGTTATGGGTTTTGCATGAGTAGAAAGATGTAAAGTTATGGGTACTAACTTTAAAACTTTTAATCTGGCTGTGGGGCAGAGCTCTGGTAGTTGTGTGATTCCAACATGGTGTCACTCTGTGGCAGTTCCCCTGTATGCAGTGTTCTCCTGGGAGCCCTGTGTTTCCTGCACATAACTTCTAGAGTTTCGTATTTCTTGTAAGAAACAGTAGGGGGGACAAGAGGCAGGATGGAGACAAGACTTTGAGAGAGAGAGAGAGAAAAAAAATGATGTCGTCAAATGCTCTGTTGGTCTTCTTTTATCCCTTGTCTGCTTAGGGCTTGAAACTAAGTGCAAATTGAGGGTGGAGGGTGTATGGCAGCTCTCAGGACCAGGGCATGACTTAGAGTAAGCCCCCCAGGCCTGTGTGTAAACACAGGATGTGATTAAGCCATTGGAAATGCATTTCCTGTGCAGAACATCATGGGTTCCATGATCCAGCCTGTGCTTCTTACTCCTTTACTCTTGTGTTTCTGTGACTTGTTCATTTAAAACGGAAGTTTTTCACAGCAGGAAACTTGTTCCTTGATGCATTCCCAGAGCATCTAATTCAGTAGGGCATCAGTGTTAATAGCAGCACTGTCATTCTTATCACATCATAAAAGGACATAAAAGGATTCTTCCAACTGCTTCTTCCCAAGTAAGTTAAGATCAGGTGAAAATGACCAGTGGTGGTAGTCCATCTCATTCCATTCTATTTGCTGGTTTTTTTGTTTCTTAAGCCTGCTATTTGAGAAGTGAATGAGGGTTTAATTCTGAATCTCTTCATAGCGTATTTAATTTTTGTTTACTACTTACTTTGAAGGGCAGATGGAAAGTGAAACTAATAAGTATGGAGAATAATGAACTGTTACCTTGCATAGAGATCTGAGCTAATCTTATGGGGGTTGGCATAAGACAGGGGTGGCAGGGAGTAAATAACAAAAACAAACAAATAAACAAACAAAGATTAAGACACAATTAATGGAGAGTGCATATAGTTCTGAATAATTTAAGTCAAAAATTTTACAAGTAAACAAGGAAGAAAATAGTAGGGAGGAAGCATTACCCATTTTTATACAGAGAGATTAATTACTCCTCTAAAAGTCTGGTTTAGAGATGCAAAACATACTTTTTCTTAAATCCTGGCTCTGGCATGAACCAGCGAGACTCTTCTGGCAGGAGTACTGCAAATGCAGCCTTTGTGTCCTGGGTGCCACCAATGGACAAAATGGGACTTTTCAATCCACTGAAATAAATGAACATGGAGGTGAACTGAGTACAGAAATTAAGGTACAATAAATTCCTTTCCATTCATTTAAGGCATATTTTGTAAGTAGAGATATTTATGGGGATTTCTTTGACTGAGGGCAGAGATTATAATAATCTAAAAATAATTACCTTGTGGGAAAAGCAGGAACAAATGAATCTCAATTCTGCATTTGATCCTTGTGCAATAGATAATAGAATGATAAAGCTGCTGTGAAACAATACTGCAGTGGTATGTCAAGCCGTTTTTTTATTTCATTGCAGATAACTGTAAGGAATAATATTTGTAACTAGATGACAAACATTATCACTTATCATTTAGCCATGGAGAAGAAAGGTGGGATCAAAACTTGTTTGGACAATTGAAGTCCTTGGGAACAGTAAGAAAAGAAGAGAGCAATTTAGGAGAGTTCTGGGTTCCTTAGATCAGCTTGTAAAGAGATCCAACACTTCATTACAATGCACGGCATGTACTAAAGTCTGTGTGTCTGGAGAATAGGTTATAATTCTTAGGCTTTTCTTGGTCACTGTCATAGGAACTCAATCTATCATTAGAAAGTCCGGCTTGTGCTGCTGGTGATGTACTCTCTTGTCTTTGGCATCATTTTATAGTTAGCTACTCTGGTACATGATAGGAGCTTCAGCAAAACAAGATTGAAGTTAGCCTTTTATTTATTCTTCATTACTAACCTATGTTACATTTAGTAGGTTATTGGAGATTTAGAAGTTCAGTCCACTCTGCTTTTAGGACAGTTGTTCTCACCACTGCACATGCAATTTCTTCATAGAGGAGCAAAACACACTCAAATACTGGAGGGCAGGCATTGTCTTTTGGCAATGCTGAGGTGGTCTGGGGAGCTCACAGATGGTTTGTGCTCACAACAAGAATCCTTCCTTCCCTATTCAGACTCCAGGTTGTTAATATTTAGTCCTAGTCATCCAGTATAAATGATTATTCAGCTATGCAGCCATTCTCGTTCACATCCCACCAGTCTATTGCTCTTGCCAAAACAGAAGTAATAGCTGACACAGGAGCATGGTTCCTTTTTTTTTTTCTTTTTCAGTTTCTGGTTTTGGCATTTCATGCTCTTTTCCTCCTCCTATGAGACTTCTGCCTGTTAGATTGCTTTGTTAAATGTTTCTCTTGTATTTTCTGTGTTTTTATTGTTTCTATTCAGACTTCCAAATGTTTTCAGATTTAACTTGAGATTCCCTGTAAATTTATAGGCTCTTTCCTCATCAGATTAAGGAATCCCATGGCTAACTTTGAAAATGAAAATATGGTGGATAATATTAGATCTTCCTCCAAACAGTATTCATCTTTTCCCCCCTAACATCAGCATGTCTAAGCATGCCACCTTTTGTTTCCTGCTCTCAGAACTAAACACTTACAGAAAACATTGACAAAATGTTCTGGGCTTAGGAAGCCAGCTGGGACTCCTCACTTAACTCTTCAGATTAAAATTAGACCCCTGCTTACAAGTTCCAGAAGGTCTTTGTCTAATTCCAAACAGCCAGGCAATCTGCTTGGGAAGTAAAAATTCTGAAAGGACCAAAAACAAAAGGTAACAACATCTTAATCCCCAAAAATTCTTAAGTAATGTTCTTATAGCAGATTTGAAACTATTAAGTTGCAGTTCTCTAGTAAATGGAAGTGTTGGACCTTAATGCATACCAGCAGTCGAAGGCAATGTTGCATGTTAAGGGGTCTAACATTTTCTGGCTTCACATTGACCAAGGATTAGTGTAATGCCTTCTCAAAAAGTGTCAGCAGCAAGATCCTGGCTTGCTTGTACTCAGTGGAAGTTTTTTTTACCTTTCTGGGAAAAGCCCCACAATAGCAAATTTTTCACACACTTCAAGGTAAATTCTGCCACACCTCCTAAGGAGGAGCTACCCACAACACTGGGATTCTCCAACTTATTTTTAAAATCTCAGCAGTAAATAACTGACACAGTATGATGCTGCCTGGACAACCACTACCACCTTTTGTCACTCCATGTTGTTTCAAATTGACTGTTCTCATTGTGCTTCAGCACAGGATTGATTATCTAATTGTTTGTATGATAATCATTTAGACATATGACCTCGTTAAAACCTTCCCCAACAGATTAAATTGCTAGGCAATTAACAGGATTTGAGGCTTTCCATAATCTTCATGCTGTCTACAACTGCACAACGATAAGTATATTTGTGTCTGAAGTCATGAAAAAAATCCTTCCACATTTCTCAGTTTTGTGTAAATTTTATTTTTCAATATGTTTTATGTAATTATTTTCTTTCTTTTGTAGGTATTACATAGAAATGGCTTTATGGATCTGGACACTGACCATTTTGAGCTGTTTTTGTGTCACCTTCTCCAGAAATGAGGAACTGAAATCTTTTCAGAGTGCTACAGAGCTAAATCATCTAACAGTGGATAATGACACTGGAATAATCTATTTGGGAGTGGTAAATGCGCTGTATCAGCTTACAGAAAACCTGGAAGTAATCAGATCTGTAGAAACAGGTCCAAGAAAGGACAACAAAAAGTGCACACCTCCCATTGATGAAAATCAATGTAAAGAGGCTGTACTGACTGACAATTATAACAAATTACTGTTGCTGAACAAGGCGGATAATACAACTGTGGTATGTGGAAGCCTTTTTAAGGGAATCTGTGCCATCAGAGATCTACAAAACATTAGCAATGAGAAGTATTACGTAGACAGTAGTGGAGAAAAGTCCTTTGTAGCAAGCAACGATGAGAATGTATCAACTGTGGGACTCATCACTTCCTTGAATAACGACCGAGTGCTGTTTGTTGGGAAAGGGAACGGACCAAATGACAATGGGATCATAATCAGCACTCGGCAGCTTTACGCAAGGGATGGAAAAGACATTTTTGAAATGTATACAGACTCAGCAGCTGTTAAGTCAGCTTATCACTCATCAAGCACACAACAATTTGTGGCAGTTTTTGAGGATAAAAAATATGTTTATTTTATTTTTAATCAACAAGAGAAACAGCCTGTCAACAACCGCACACTGATTGCACGTCTGTGCAAAGATGATGCCCATTATTATTCCTACTTTGAAATGGACTTGGGTTGCAAAGATGATGATGGTACCTATGACCACTGTCATTCTGCTTATGTCACGACCCCAGGAAAAGAACTGGCTGAGAGCATGGCTCAGCAGGGACCTGTGGATACTCCCTCAGATGACAAAGTTCTTCTTGCACTCTTCAGCAAAGTAAACAAAGATGACGGCTCTCTAAAATCTGCCATGTGTGTGTTTTCCTTGTGGCAGATCAATGAAAAGATGGAAAAAAACCGGAATGATTGCTACAATATAAAGAATACCAGCTCATTTTACAAACTTTTTTCAGCAGAAAACCCGTGTGCATTGCATGGACTGGTAATATGAGTAATATAAATATTAGTTTTAAAATCTGTGTTAGAGTTTGTGGAAAACGCACAACTATATGTTTTAGGGTGGCTATAGTAAGATGACTGAAAACTCAATAGATGGATTCACTGTAGAAATGGAATATGGTCAGGGGAGTTGTGGAACAGGTCAAGTAAGAAATGACAAAATCTTGAGTCTTTTAATTGTTTTATGTTTTCTCTAAGATGAGTGTTGCTTTCCTAAATGCATTTCTTTTAAAGGGTTCCTTCTGGTATGGAAGTAACTGAGTCAAAGGCACGGATTTTTTATACCGATGATCAGCTTACGGGTGGTCACTATAGACAATTCTAGTTTCAGTCAATGGATTTATAATGTTCTTAAATGGTATTAAGACTCTTCTAGATGGTATCTGTAATTCACTGTTGTTTCTCACTTGTATTTGTATTTTTAGACAATTGAAATACCCAGATTTCTTGTATTCAGGTGGTGTTCATATTTTGCTGTGGGTCAAAATACTTGCACAGCATGATACCTATCTTCTTGTTATGGCTTGTCATTACCTTGGCTATAAGGTTTTTGGAGGGTATGGTTACACCCATTCAGATACTGTTCTTCAATTTATGACTGTCTCTAAGAGGCAATTTTCAGCATCTCTGTTGGCTTTAGGATTGTTTGCCCACATAACTCTATTCCCAAGCCCCCCTGTGCATGCCACTCATTACTGCAGCCAATCCTAAAGTGAGCTGAGAGATGGAATCATCTTAAAAATAACTCAGCCAGCTTTTAAGAAGATGTCTTAATTCCCCAGCCCGAGCAAGGTACACACTTGCATCAGCAGCTGTTTGAGCACAACTTGAGAAGTGGTGTGCTATAGTCCAGGGAGTGGAGTGAGCAGCTGAAGAGATGGGGCATGGGAATACCTTTTGTAGAGTTGACTTGTAATCATTCATCTGGTGAGACTAGAACCATCTCCCACGTAGTAGGTCACTAGCACTGATAAGACAAAAGAATACTTTTTGCTTGGAGCCACCAGTGTTACTGCAGTACCCTGCATATGGGGAGAGTATCATAGAAATCCTGAATGTGACAAGCGGAGTGGCCATGGCTTCTGACATCTGTGGATTTCAGATCAGAAAGACAGTTTTGTTACCAAATATAGCGGAAAAGGCAAGGTGTGAATGAACTTCCTTCTGGTGGCTCTTGCTGTAGCTCAGGATTAAAGCATAGTGAAGAGGGAATGTGTTGAAGTTCACAAGACAGTTGCCAGGGACTTGATTTTCTATGAATTGCAGCAAAATAAGAAACAAAACAATGAAAAAAAAAACAGTCTTCAAGGCAGAGTTGGTTAACCCAGTCTCTATGACCTGTTTATTTTAATTAAACCAACTGGTTAATTTTTAAACTGTTGCTATAATGAAATAGAAAGAAAAAATTTTCTCTCCCTGTGTCTCCTGGAAAGTGAAATCATGGAAGCAGTTCGCAAATAGCAGGCTGCTGTTTGATTGTTGCCTGTTGGCTGGTGGCAAATGCCCAGACAATCCATTTTCTCTCTTTCTACTCTTCAAAGTCTAAGGGGTACTATATTGTCTGGTAATAGGGCTGCACTTCATTCTTAGCTAGGAATTAATGATCTGAATGTTTAACATCACTCTGTATTGCTATTCCTTGTTAGAATGCAAGCAAAAATTTCCCCTGTGGCTCCGAACACTTGCCATACCTTTTGGGAAGCAGGAATGGTGTTATAGAGAAGCCGGTACTGCAGAAAGAAGGGATGAATCTCACGGCCGTCACTGTGGCTGTGGAGAACGGGCACACCGTGGCCTTTCTGGGAACATCAGATGGTAAAATTCTTAAGGTAACAAGCTGGATTAAAAGACTGGAAGATATTTAAAAGGTTGTGAACTGTAGTGATAGCATACTGCTACTCTAAAAGTAAATGGGATTTATAAGATCCCATACTAGGAGCAAATTGTGTTGGAGCTTGGTATTTTTCATCTCAAAGAAAAAGCGCATTATCTCTGATGTACCTCAGCTATCTGATACACAGATTGAATTAGTATTGCCTGAATGACACTTTTCCCGAAGGATTACGTACCTACTGAGAGCTTTATATAAACAGCCTTAGATAATCTAACAAGTGCTCTAGCCTTATGTCTATTCAAGGCCATACTAGTCTGAGAGCAACTTTTCATTTTGTAGTCATTCTGGCCATTCAGTAAATAGCGGTGGCAATACAAAGCCCAAGCTGAAGCTCTGATAAATTATGATTGTTGGTGCTCAAGGCTTGACACAATTGTGGTGTTAAAATATCAAGACTGCAACACCAAACACCTTATTTTGCTTGAAGGAGAGTGATGGCCATGTCCAGCCTTAAACCTAGCACTGCCAAGTCCCACCAAACCATGTGGGAAGTGTTCAAAAGGCATGTGGATGTGGTGCTTAGAGACATGGTTTAGTGGTGAACTTAATGGTGCTAGTTTAGTGGACTCGATGATCTTGGAGGTATTTTCCAACCTTAGTAATTCTATAATTCTATGTCCCTAAGTGACACATCTATATGTCTTTAAATATCGCCAAGGATGGTGACTTAACCAGTTACCTGGGCAGCCTGTTCCAATGCTTGAAAAACCTTTCTGTGAAGAACTATTTCCCAATAACTAATCTGAACCTCCCTTGGCACAACTTGAGGCCATTTCCTCTCTCCTTCTTGCTTGCTAATTCTGAGACCAATCCCCACCTCACTACAATCTCCTTTCAGGTAGTTGTAGAAAGCAATAAGGTCTCCCCTGAGCCTCCTTTTTTTCCAGACTGAACAGCCCCAGCTCCCTGAGCTTATGCTCCAGACCCTTCACCAGCTCTGTTGCTCTTCTCTGAAAACTCAAATACTCTGAATACACCTTTCTTTCTTGGAGATTCTCCTTAGCCCTCCTTTTGTTGTTAATATATTTTTAGAAACATTTTAATTTTCTTTTACAGCAGTAGCCAGATATAATGATTTTTTGGGGAAAAAAACAATTTTAAGCACCTTTTTTTTCCTTCACCAAACAGGTGTTCCTGTCATCCACTGCAACTGAGTACAGCTCTCTTACTATTGAACTAAACAAACCCATAAAGAAGGACCTGGTCCTTGACCAAACCCAAGAGAATCTCTATGTGATGACCACAGACAAGGTAACCTGTTTTGATTGTGTTAAGGACCAGGCCCACTTTCACTTTCTCTGCAACTTTACCTGAGATTTTTACAGTTCTCAGTTGTTCCTGGAAGTTGCCCTATTTGGTAGGACTCGCCCTATTCTGTGTGTATGAAGACTCTTCTCAAGTCTAAGCTGATGGACTTGTTCATTGTGACTTGGAGAACTGTTATATCCGTGACACTTGGCAACTGGGAATGGGAAGTGAGTGCCCTCTGAAGCTGTCATACAGGGTCTGTGACAAGGATGAAGTGGAGATGTTTGGCACCAGCATGCCTCAGGGTCAGGCAGCCCTAGCACTCAGAGTGGGGTGTGTGGGATACCAGTGGATGCTGTAGCTGCCATCACTCCTTTTCAAGGGCACTTCTGGAGTTAGGATTCTGGTGGCTGACATGCTAGCACTGACTCATCTGTAAAGCCACCAGCAGTTTTTGTGGGTCTTACTGTCAAAAATAAAGAAGCAATGGAGAGAATTACTTATTTGGGAAATACTTTTGTTCAAGCTTCTGCTAGAACTGAGTGCAGCAAGAAAAGTCCGACTTTGCTAGGAAAGGCACAGACAGTCTCTTCTAGGTTCTCTTTCTTTTTGCTGTCAGGTGAAGGCACAATGGAGATTTGTAAAGAAAGGGAGGGAAAAAAGCAAATAGGAAATGAGAGGGATGCCAGATTTCTCCTCCACCCCCAGCAGTAGCCCTGTTCTGACACTTTTCTTTGTGGAGGCTGGAGCTGCCAGCCTCAAACGCTTGGTTCAGCAGATCTCCAGGACAAAGTGGGTGACAGGCTGTGACCATCTGCAGCCCTGCCAGTGACATGGAATGCAGCATGGGAAATGCTCTGCACCAGTAACACAGGGAGAATAAGGGGACTGTGAAAGGAGAGTATTTGGAAAAACAGTACAAGAATAATATTTTCCGACTGTTTTATAAAAGGATTAATATAAATTTCTGCTACAGGAATGTTACAGTCTAGCTGAAGGTTTTCTGGCTAGAAACCACATTAGAAAAAATGCCAGAAAAACAACTGATAAAGCATTTAATAATATGACAGTGTGAAAGACAGGTTAGGGGGTGGGGAGTAAGGGGTTTTTTTGTTTGGTTTTTGTTTTTTGGTTTTTTTTCTTTTAATAGCTGATAATTCTCGTTTGGCTTCTGTTCAGATTTGGAACACAACTCCAAACTTCAACTTTGTCTGCAAAACTCTGGGTGGCCTGGCACCCCATTTGACTAGCTGACACATTATGTAAAAGCCCTGAGTCCTCACCAGGCTACTGTGTGTGCTGCTGAGCAGAGTAAGTGATAGCAGCTCAGCAGTGTAAGGGATAGCAGCAACCTTGAGGGAAGACAAGATTTCTGGTGACAGTCAGCTTGAAATGGTAGAATTTAGAAACACCACAGACAGCTTTTCTTCAGAGAAAACCTGTAAAAAAAAGCATTCCATCACTACAAAACATTTAAATTTAGAATGCAGCAAATTTCTGCGGAAGAAAGGATTTTACTTTCATCTTTTCCAAGTAGCTCCTTTAGACACTGCAGTTTCTGAATACTGGGAATAATAGTTTTCTTTTACAAAACCTGGTTAGCTTAAATATGAATAGCTAAAGTTGGGAGCTCTGTAATGTCATTACATTACTGTCATCTCCAGGAGTTAATTACAGTGAGCAGTCCCACCCACTTTTAGAAGCAGATAGACAGGAGGAGAATGGAGGCCTTTGGAGCTGGAAGAAACGAAGTAAGCAAGGGGAGAATAATAAATTATGAAACATGCACTTGTGGGTTAGGCATGGCTGTGGATTGTGGGAATAGAGATATCAGAACCCCGATTTGTGAGTTTAAATGGTTAAAGGTAAACAATAAAGGGCAGCTGGCTGCACTGAGAGGCATACACACTGGTGAGCTACCTTGCAGTTGCACACTGCCTCAGCATTTGGAATTTAATTGCTTGGGCTCTGTAAGCAGTAGAGCAAAGTGAAAGTGGTGATGTGGCAGGTGAAAACCTCTTTAAAAATAAATCAAATCAAGAGAAATACAGGGAAGACCAATACAGAGGTTAAGAGCCACAGTGAGAATCAAGCTCTTCCTTTTCTGTTTCACCTTTCTCCCAGCTTCTTCTCCCAGCTTCTGCTGTGGTGCCAATAGCAATGGGGGGCTTTGAGCAAGTGCTTTCAAAAGTCAGTCCCCTCTGCTCCCAAAACTTGGACAGAGAGCAGGAGAAACCTCTTGCAGCTTCTTGGGGGACTTGGAAAGGAACTTAAACACCCCTGGTACTGCTCATGCTGGTTCATTACAAGTGTGCATCACTGGTAGGATCCCAGATTCCTTATGGTACTTAGTGTACTGGGAGGAAAGCAGAAGACTGCGGCAGTCACTTATCATGATCAGTAGCTTGTTACTTTTTGATTTAGTGTGCCAACTAGAAAAATGATAAAATTAGTTTCTTTGCATTTTGAAACTGGCTGTTAAAGGAGCTGGTTTTTGGGTTTGGTTTGTTTTTTTATATCATTAAGGTCACATAAAACTTGCAGAGACAGCAATCTCTAGGGCTTGTTTATGCCTGCCACAATTGTGAAAGAAATATTCTGTCATTTAAAAAAAAGTCATTCACTGGGGTACCGGTTAGTGAAAAAGTGCCAGCAACTCAGCTCCAGTTAACTGAAAAGAAGAGAATGCTGAAAAGGTGAAACCCTATATTAATAAATGCAAGAAAACTGCACAATATTGACATTTTTCTTAACTGACTTATTTTCTTTAACTATCTGAATATGATGAAAAGGCCAAACTCAGACTGTCAAAGTGGCTTTGTAATTGCTAGTTGTTTAAAATGAGACTGTAAGAAAGCCTACATCTCTGAGTTACTGTTTCTACACTTTTTGTGCTCTTTAAAAGTAAAAGTAAAATACAGTCATAAACAGGAAGATGTATATCCTGATTTCCTCTTGCATCCTTTTGAAAGGAATGGTTGTGTGCTGGCTCTTCTTTGTGTGCACCAAAGAAAGACAAAGTTGTTTATGCTCAGCACCAAAGGAAATCAAAACCAGAAGCTGTATATTTACTGGGGGAATGCGACATGAGAACTGATGATCCCTGCTTTTGATCCCCGGACTTCTCCCCACTGCTTCCTGTCATAATTATTTCCATTTTGTTTTGTGAATGTATTCCATGGTGGAAGGTTATGCATGGAGAATGCAGGAACCCAAAGCACCCCAGCTCTCATGCTTGCAGACTTTCTGAAATGCCTTCTGGCTGGAAGCGCATTTCCAAACAATTTCACCTCCATGCTAGTGATATGGAGGGGAGAATATTCTGTTTAAAAAATGATCTAGCCAGTACCAAGTTAGCCTTTTGAAAGTATCCATCCTGCAGTAGCTGTTTCTTGAATTCAGAGCATCATTGATGCAGTTTCTGTCCTGAGGTGACTGCTGTAGTGCAGATTTCTATAAACATAACCAGAGGAACTCAAAAGCTCAATTTTTGTAAGAATTACTCATAATTCTTGATTATAACCATGTCCCACATTACTTTGAAGACAGATTAGGTAATATTGGAGTGGAGAAAAAAGCAGGAAAAAGAATTTAGACTTTTTTAAGGGGGAAAAGAACAGACTTGTTTTGTATGTATTTTGTTAAAATCAGGCTGAGCTCTGATCATAATAATACAGCATCAAGTCCTCTGCTGCCACAGGCAATGATGCTGTACAGCTGAGTCCACAAACCATCTCCTTGTGCCTCCTTCAGCTGTTAGGTTTGCCTTGCTTTTGGTTCCCCAGGTGTACCGGTTACCTGTGCAGGACTGCCACAAATACTCAGACTGTGAGAAGTGTGCCCAGGCGAGGGATCCGTACTGCGGCTGGTGCGTGCGGGAGGGCAGGTGAGTGCTGCCGGCTCTGCTCAGGGCAGGCAGTGGAACTGCTCAAGTTTTGACGTGTGCTGTGAGTGGCTGCTCAGCGTGGCAATCTCTGTACTCAGCCTCACACTCCTGATAGTAATTGAATTTTATCACGCAGACATTGATATCAATATTCCGTGCACACAAAAAAGTCCTCGTTGGCTTCTTCAGATTTGATTACTTTGGGAAAATATATACTTTTCTGGTGGTATTGAGAATGATTATACATATGCTAACTGTATTTTTTACCACTCTTTGAACTGTGCAGTCAAATGTTCTCCCAGAAAATAAAAAAATGCTCCCTATTTCAAATTCAGAAAATACAGCATATATTTTAAGTACATCAGGAAAGTGTAAAGAAGAACATAAAAGAAAAAACTGTTCCATGTCTAAAATAGAATGTATAGCTTGAATGCTGGTTTTATATAAACATCATCTATCAAGATGCTCACCTACCTGTAGGAGAGCAGAAAGTGACATTTTGCTGACTATCTGCAGAGGTTCACTGAATGAATATTCAAGCACATGTAAACTAGGACAGCACTGAACAGCCTGGAATGTCTCTTCTTTACACTCTGCATTGATTGGAGTGCCGAGAGGGAAGAACAGTGCTGCAGTTCTCTTTTTGACTACTAAGTTAATTAACCCCTTGGCATGAGTGGTTGGGAATTCATGATTTTAACTTCTTGCTGTTGGAACAAAGGGGCTGTTTAATTATAATATGCAGATGAATTTCAGGCTTCTAGTTTCCTGCCTGAAAATGTGAACTATCGCATTAGGTTGCCTATCAGCCTGATGCAGCATAATATGGAGCACTGCAGAGAAACTTATGTGGTGTGTGCAGGTTTATGTAATATACTGTAACTCTTTCAACCCGGGTTTCAGTTGCTGTGGGTGAAACCTGAGAATTTGGAATATAACCTCAAACTCCTCCTGGGCTGCTGGGAGTTGAAGGCTGTGTCATATATCATAAAAAAGGCAATTTTACTTAGATTTCCCTTCAGGTTTCTTATATGACCACTGACCTCAATATCTCAAAATATTAATGGTTTCTGAGAACAGGCAAACATGAATTTTCACATTTGCTGCTATTTATTTCCAGTGGGGAGAAAAAAGTGTTTCATTTCTAAGTTTAAGTTCTGTCTCATGATCACACACAGCACTTTGTAGTGTGTTTAGGGATATGTTATGTGAATGTAGACTCTGTATGTAAACGATTTGTTTAAAGGAGGTTTGACAGAACTGTGCAACAAATGCACTGTGTTAAAGCCCCTGATGAGTTAATAGTCAACTTTCTGCTACAGCAGCCAGAGGTCCTACAGCATTTTCTCTTAAACTATGCACAGGATGGAAAGAATACACGTGAGACTGTCCCCACTTCAACAAGCTGTTGTATCCACATATGCAGCTTCTGTACTGCAGCATTTCTTCCTGTACTTGAGCTGGGAAAATCTCCCAGTGTTTTGGCGAGGCTGGAGAACTGCTCTTGTCTTTCCATGATTGTAACAGTGCCTTGTGGGAGAGGTCTTTAAATATGTGGCAGGAGTTAACAAAAACATTCACTACGAAAGTAACATTTCTACTGCTGTGGTTTCACTGAAGTTCTCCTCCACAAGCTTGCATGCCCCCAGTAATATTTCTCTGGAGCATTTTGCTCTCCTGACTGTTGTGTCCTATCAGTGCCAACACATAGGTGTCTGCCACTTGACCTACAGGAAAAAAACAGTCTGTGCCCACTCATTCAGGGTGTTGTTATAGATTGCAATGAAAATGAATCAGCTTGATTTCAGATGGCTCCATTGCCCGATGGTTCCCATGCTAAATATCACTGCCTCTCTATGGATTTGGGTTGTCTAATGCATGGTGCTGTCCAAAGTAGTATAGGCACTTGCTTTTGACATGTCAAACTATCAATAGTAATTGCACCACTTACTCTGTTAAAAATTCTCTAATAGAAACCCCACTAGTCAATATTAAAGCAAATTAGTAGTCATCTTGTGTTATAATTTCCTTCTCTAATCATGAAATTCTTGCATAGTTCAGAGAAAGCATAGTCCAGCTATAATTTTTCTTGGGGTTTTGTTTCTTTTTTTTTTTTTTTCAGGTGCACAAAGAAGGCAGACTGTGAAACAGCTGATAAGGAGAACCACTGGCTGTGGAGTCCAAGTGGCACATGTGTGACTATCATTAGTGCAGACCCTCTAAACATGAGTCGCACAGCTCCTGCTAAGGTATAACAGGAAAATGCTTTCCTTAAGTATTATTTCCTTAAGTAAAGCACATTGATGTGACTACCAGGAAGATGAGTATCTGCATTTCTTTATGCATAGTGGAGACTAGGAAAAGGAGAGTGTTTTGGTATCTCAGTCTCTGTCATTTCTCATCATGCTCTTTCTTGCCTGCTGTTATTGCAGGTTGCAGTTCATGTTTTTGACCTTCTCTGTAAACCAAAGTGATGCACTAGTATGGATAATAAAGCACTTACACTTATCTGAATATTATGAAAGTGTTGCACAGTGTTGTATAGCCCATAAAAAGTAATTGGTAGGGGAGATTTCGTGCTGCCCTTTCAGCTTACTTGAGCATGAAGTTAAGTAGGCAGTGAAGCCATAAGCTGTTGCTTTAAAATCAGCAGGGATTTGCCTACACAGCAAAGTCCGTCTGGGTACATGGAGAAGGTAAATTCAGCATGCAAAACAACTCTGTGGCAACAAAACTGGGTTTTTGGAGTGTGACCAGGGTGTCATAGCTTGCTCCAATTCCAAATGGAGCATGCCAGTGCAGACTGAGTGCTTCTTGGGGATGTTCAGCAAGTAAAATCACTAAAATGGCTTTGAATTCCTCTTAATCCGAAATAAAGAAACTTTCATTCAAGTCACTTTAATTCCATTTCTAAATGATGTAAACAGCATTGTGTTAAATGTTTATTCAGCATTTCTATGTTGAATAAAAATAATAGCAAGGTGTATCTGGTTTCAGTGAGAAAGGGATAATTTTCTTTTCTACTGGCAATACAAAATGGAGAAAGTTAAACTGTATAATTAATACATCCAAAACATTAAGTCAAGGGCAGCATCCCAAATTTCATTTCAATTGTTTTCTCTTTCTTGATAAGTGTTCCCATCTTATTTTGCTTTTAGTTTCTCAAGTGCACTCTTTTCCTGAGCAGGTTAAGATCTCACTACCACTCAGAAATCTTTTTTCAGCATTGGATTTTTTGCATTTACATGGAATCTTGAGGAAGCCACTTTTATATTCATCCCTTTCAAACTCCAGTATTTCCAGCCTATCCAGCTCCATTTTCATTATTCACTAATAACATCTAAGGTTAATGTAATATTAATTAATTTTGTCTGGGTTTAAGTGTTAACCACTCTGTTTACTGTTGCTAAACTGGATGCTGAGAACAAGAATAAAAGGTTTTGGGTCTGTACAGACATTTTTGTTCTGAGCTAATGCATTGACAGGACAAGAGGTTTTTGTATCAGTCTAATTCAACAGAGATCTAGCCTGGAAAAAGTGGTAGAGGTGTAAGAAGAAAAGATTACCAGATGGGAAAAAATAAGAATGGAAAAGGAGAGCCATGTTCTGTGATGCAGATAAAATATTACCTCTGACCAAAAAAAAAAAATAAAGCAGTTGAAATTGAAAATCTCTGACTATAAATCTTACTGGGTCTTGGCTCATTTCTTCCATTTTATGCTTTTAAAATTTTGTTTGCAGGTGGAACTGACTGTAAGTCCTCTGCCAGCTTTGACTGCAAGTGACAAGGTTTGCTGTACATTTGGTGAAACAATGCATTCTGCTCAGTTGAAAGAAGGGGTTATTGTCTGTGATCCACCTGATATAATTCCTCCGACACCAAAACATCAAGGTAAAGAAATGTTGCTACCCTCCATGGATAATAACAGAAAAGAACATAGACTGCAGTTTCTAATGTGATGCTCTTTTATGAGGTGCATACAAGGTGGGGTTATTTTCCTCTTCCAGTCCCTTTCCCCAAATAGCCTGTTGCTGAACTGTGAATTTGCTCAAACTTTTTCTATTGAGATATTTACAAGCTGTAGCATTCCCAGTGTTTCTGCCAGGAACCTGAAACAGTAGCTTGGTAGAGATATAGACATGGAGCCATAGAGGTGCTATTCTGTGTCCCAAACAAACAGAACCCAGTTACTCTAATCTAAGCCTAATCACTCTGAGTTGCCGAGCCAGAAGAGATGTATACATCCTTCAGCTGTGTAGGAGTTCATGTCTGATGCCTTAGTTTTGCTCTAATCAACAGTACTTCAGTGGCTTGTTTTCTGGTTCGTGTCACAAGGCTACCCTTCTATCATACAGCCTTCTGCCTCTTACTGTGTATCCTCCAACTTTTGCAGCAGTAAGCCCAGTGGAAAAATACTTGATCGTATAATTAAAGACTGCATCATTTTTCTGAGCCACTGATTATAGTCCTAAGGTCTGTTGCTAGCCATAATTCTGTGCAATTTGCTAGATAGTGCTTTGTTCATGCTTTAATTCATGCATCTTGGTGCATAAACACATGGAATGAAACTCATTACACAACACTTTATTATGTATCAAGTTTAAAGATCTCAAAAGAAATAACAAGTAAAAAACAGGTGCTTTTACATCTTGCAGACATACCCCTCAGGATAAGTGTTTTATATGTATCATAACAGTCGTGAACTGTCAGAGTGGTACTTGGAAGCACTTTTTAACAGAAATTTGAATTTTCTTAAGGCTGAAACAGGTCAAAATCTAGTTTTAGTTGAAGGGAGGGTAACTGTGTTGAAATCTCATTATTGAGTTTTTCCATAGCTTGAGTGTGTTATGGTATCAGATTCTGCCACGTGTTAAAGCAGCACTGTTATTTAGGGCCTGCTTACATTCCCTAAATATTTTGCAAAGCAGGGCATAAAGCAAAGGGCTTGATAAATGTGATATCTTGATGTCATCCAGCATTAAATGTAAGACTAGAAGCTTGTCAGAGAAGGCATTAGAGTAAGCAATAATAGAAATAATAGACCCTGTGAATTGGTTGCACATCTGAAAGGATATTCAAAAGTAATATAAGGGTGCTCAGAAACTCAGCAGTCACTAGCAGAAGGCAAGCAGCTACAAATCTTCACAGAACCACAGAATTTTTAAGGTCAGAAGGCACCTGTGGAGATTACCTAGTCTAACAGCCCTGCTAAAGCAGGTTCACTTAGAGCAGGTTGCAAAGCATCACATCCAGGTGGGTTTTGAATGTCTCCAGAGAAGGAGACTTCACAGCCTCTCTGGGCAGCCTGTTCCAGTGCTCTGTCACCCTCAAAGACATTTGTCTTCCGGTTAAGATGGACCCTCCTGTGTCTCAGTTTGTTGCCATTGCTCCTTGTTGTGTCTGAACAGTCTGGCCCCATCCTCTTGACACCTGCCCTTAAGATATTTGTATGCATGGTATTTGTATGTTCCTGGCAGCCTGTGACAAAAAGTCTTGAGCTGTCCAGTTACTGTTATGAAACCCTATTGATGTTGGAAAAGTCTGGATTACTTTGGTTGTGGTTGGTTCCAAGAGGAATTTCTAGGAAGGATGCCTTTTCTCAGTCCTGTTGTTAGGAAATCCCCTGTCATTCCTACCAGTCTGAAATATTCAAGGAGACCCAGTGCAGACAGAGGTAACTTCCAGCCAAGCAGCTGATGGTCTTCCAAGAATCCGTTCAAGGAAAGCAGAGTTTGAAATTGCTCAATAGCTTGTGAAATAGCTTGTCATAAGGGCTTAATGATTTCTGCAAAAGGTATTACAAACAGTTTCACTCTTTAGTAATAATACAGATGAGAAGTATGTTCGTGGAGAAATCATAATACGGCAAACTGAAGCTTACAAGTGTCTGTGGTAACAGTGTTGCAGGCACTGTTGGGCATTAACCACAAAGATCACTTGCTTTTAATTCACATGACAACAGTTTTAATTCACAAATGAAAGAAGTAATTTTACACGCAGACATATTCATATTTAAGAAAATGTTTTATTTAAAATGACTGTTCCTGTGCCAATTTTTTGTCTGTGTTCAATTATGTCCTTACTCAGTTTTTCTTGTTCTTCTAAAGTCTTTAAAATTCTAGCATGGTGATAGCACCACTGAGAAACACTTCCATAAAACAAACCTATTCTTTAATTTTCCTTCTTCCCTTTTTTCTATATCTGCTTTTCTCTGAGAACCATGTGCTGATAAATTTTGTAAAGCTTGAAAAGACAAAATAGAACTTATAGGCCTAAAGTCATGAGATCCAGAGTGTCAACAGTATAGTTAAATATTTTTTATGTCCGGTAAAATAATAATACTGTTATCATTGTATCATTCAGCTCAAGAGCTGAAGAATTTCAACAACCTCTCAGATAATTTTTTTTCTTTTGTGATAGATCATGTTTCAGTTCCACTTCAGTTAACCTTTGAAAAGAACAAGATTTTTTTTGCATCACATACTTACCCTTTTTATGACTGTGAAGAAGCAATGAATCTTATTGAAAATCAGCCGTAAGTACTTCAGCTTCTTAAGTGTTTAGATCCTGTAGCTTCGTGTGTTAGGTAACTGGCAGCTGAGTTAATAATTTCATAGTTAAGCCTTTGGCAGTCTCGAAATTTGCCAGTGTCCAAATCTTTTTTTAAGATTTTAATGGGATTTGAAAGTGTTTGAAGGGCACCTGGTGAGCCAGCAACATAAAGCATGAAATAGAAATATTCATGGTACATATAATTAAGGCCAGTTAATTGGGTTGCCATTTCTGTAGCTGCTAATGTGTCTTCAGGTGAGCAACATGAATATCTGTGTGTCTACTTGTTCCCTGTAATGATATTTTGGTGCTTTATGTTGCGGTGCATTCAAATAGGGCAGGTGCAGCCAACTCAAACCCTTTGTTCATCCTTGTGTAGGAAGGTTAATCAAAATCATTTCCAGTCCTCCCAGGCTTGATCTCAAAGTTTGTGCAAATGCTATTGTCTTCTGATCCTTGCTCAAATATTTATGTATGGGATAAAATAGCTTTTTGGGGGTTCTTGAACTGTTCTTATGAAGTTTTCAGCTTAATATAGTAAGGACATATAACAGACTGCTCTACCCTCCCTGAATAAATATGGAATTTCATTTACTTTTTTTGTTAGTGGGGGGAAAAGCCTGAGAATTTGTCATGACTACCATGTTATATTTGTAGATGCTATTCCTGTGCCAGCAATAGATGGAATTGCCAGTGGGACTGGAAGAGACATATCTGTGAAGAGTCCTCTTCAATACAGGATGTGATTAAACAAAATATGGTAATGTTTAAAAATAAGATTATTAAGTTTTTTATTAGAACACTTCAATATTTTGTTTGCTATAGCTCTCATTTCAGTTGGCTGAATTTGAGATTTTAAAATTATTCTAAAGCTAACTCCAGAAGTGTAAGGTGGTTTTTTTTTAGTGACAGTGCGGGGGTGGGGATTTAAGGGTGTGATTGAGGAGGGGCAGTGAGACTGAATAACTCCTGAAAGGATATTTCTGTTCCTTTTACTATTTTGCTTCAATGGGAGGAACAAGATTTCAAGGCAGGGAAAGATAATCACCCACAGCTTTGACATACGTTGCAGTCATTTTTAGCATGTCTAATTTGAAAGGGTGTAATCAAATCTGTCACTGTATTTTAAGCATGAAGTTCTTCAGAACAATCATTCTATTGTCCGAAGGCCATTGGAGCTTGTTGTGATAAGACTTTTTATTTGTAATAACATATAAAATGCTTCTCTCCCCAGGAAGAAGAATGCCCACAGTTTCTAAACCCTGACCCTCCAATAATACCTATGGAGTACCAAACAACAGTGTATTTTGAGGGAAGATATCTAGATTATTATCAGGTAAGCAAATTAATTCAAAGCTAGCTGTCATTTGAGTGCCTCAAACTGCATCCACACCCCTAAAATAAAGCATTAGTTCATGTGCCTTGGAGACCCTGCTTGTAATTTAAAGCAAGAAAAGAGCTACACATTCAAGTTTTATATAATATTGTTTACTGTGGTAGAGTCATCATGAAGAGAGAAGCAGAGCTAGAGAAAATACTTTAACTACTAAAATGGAGGGGACATTTTAAAGAATGCAAGCTGGACCTACTAAAACACTGGACAATTATTTTTCATCTAATGAAATGAGAGGAGTTGTAGGAATCGCGATGTTTCACATCTTTTTCTAATTAAATACTTGGTGGTTTTTGTTGTTACTGTTCTAGAATCTATTGTTCTAGAATCACTCAGTATGCTTAATTCAGTTCTCACCTTTCAAACACAAAAATGCACTCAGAAATATGTTTCTTAGTTTGGATAAAATAATCTTTTGCTTTTGTGTGTGTGAACATCAAACCAGAAGATCAGGCATTTTCTCAACAATAGCAAAGGTTTCTCTTTCTTAGTACTTGCTTACAGAAAATAAATTACAAAGCTTTTGAGAAGTCAGAGTTTGACCTCGAGGTTTTAATTGTTTTATAGCCTAGACAATGCATAAAATATTATTGTTAGGTGGATGGCAATGAAGCTTAAAAACCGTTTTCAGATGATAGCTCGAGTATTGTTATCCGTTTCTATTCTTTGTTTCTGTTTTGTCTTTGTGTAAATGTGAATTGATGATAGATACACTGGGGAGTGCATTGATTTCTTCAACTACTGGCCATCTGTCAAGGGAAAGAAGGCTCTTGTTTTTTGAGCTTTTCTTTTCCTTTTTCTATTTGAAGTACTGTATAGCTTCTAAATTCCCTCTGTCACTGCTGCTACTCCTGCCAACAGACGGAAAAGGGGTCAATAGACCTGCAGTGTAGCAATGTAAGAAGGGCAAAAAAGAGAAGGGTAAAAAGCAACCCGTAAGCACTATAATCATATGAGGACCATGTTCTGTGTCACTACTGTGGACGTATATGAAAACCATGCTACACAAACATATGTTCAAAAATAAACATTTTTGTTTGAAGACATGAAAATATATTCAGTCAATGAAATGCCGATTTGGTGAATTTCGTCTGTTCTCCAGGATGCCAGGACTAATCCCTGGTAGGATGGCTGGCTGTGTGCAACACGTGGCACACAACACCTCTCCTGAAGGCCATAGCTCTCTTTGCTAAAAATTGAAAAGATTCCAGAGATTGTAGTCTTACTCCTGTTTAACATTGTGAAGAGCTGCTTTTCTGCCCAAGAGGAAAAGCATTTCCTGATCCCTTGATATAAGTGGAAGAACCCATTCTCTCTCTAGAACAAGTTGAGGGCAGATGCGTAACCTAGTTGTGCTGAATTTGACTTCTAGTGGACCTTTGTCCTCTAAGGAGGAGAACAGCAGCAGGAATGCAAAACCTCCTTCATCTAGTTCATCATTCTATTGAATAAGCACTTTAATCTTTCTGAACTACTAGTAACAAAAAGGGAATGGGAAAAAAGCCACCCTTTTTTAAAAATTCTGTGAGCTATCAATTGCATTTAACAAAGACAGAGACATCTTGTGGATTGAATGCTTTGTCATGGGTAGCAATGTTTAACAGTTTGCCTACAGAACATATTTAATTAACTTGGAACTGGGAAGGCTTACGAGTTCAAGTCTCTGTAGGTGAATGCAAAGTCCCAAAGCTGGAAAGATGCTGGAGAGCAATGAGTGTCAAGTGATGTCAGAGTAATTTTTACTGGGTGAGAGCCGTGTGAAAATGTCATCTACATCATGGGTTCAACTCCATATATCCTGGTAGAGAGATGCATTTTTAAGTGAAAACAAAAATGCCTTCAGTGACAGGACTTGAATAGGCACACACAGTGACTACAGCTGTATAAACAAACCTCTAATATGTGTGATAACAGACAAATAAGGCATGAAATAGTTTTAATCATACAGGCACTCATGCTGTATGTGGGGTCATGTGGGGTCATGCTATCTGAAGCAGTAACTTTGATGACTGAAAGTTCATTTGAGTAAGGGCATAATTTACACTCAGCCTTTGGTGAGCATCTCTTGGAAAACTGGGTGGCTCAGGAGAAGCCATGGATGGATATTTTTTAGGGGTTGGCCCACAGCCCAAATGCAAAATATCATTTGGCTTCTCATGTGAAACGATTTTGCCACAGGATATGCTGGGCATTATAGTGTCTTTGAAGCTAGCAGTCATGCAGCTATGAGCACATTTAAGGTCTTTATTGATTAGAACATTGGTATATCCATTTTGTTCCTATTTTCCTTGCCTAAATTCTTGCTTAGAAAAAGCAAAAATTAATGTTGTGCTTTCACATTGAACTACTAGTTCTATTACCTTGATTTAGTCTGTCCTTTACTTAAAGGGGCAATGCACACCCAGCCTTACCATGGGCTAGCCTTACCAGTGCACTAGCCAACACTGTGTGTATAAACATCTTCATTTCTAGGTGGAGATGAACAGTGAAGGGCTTACTTAGTGAGTAGGAGAGGTAAACAGCTTTAAAAATTGCACAACTGAGGGTGGAAGTATAAGCTCACACGTTTTATATGCGCCTCTTAACTTGTGAATGCTTGAAGTACAATGAGTAAGTCTCCACATGACGGCTTCCACTTGAGGGAAATAGACTAAAATACAAGAAGCTGTTGACTCTTTTACTGCCCCTCCTTCGTCTGAAAGAATTTCAGTAGGAAAGAGAGGTAAATCCAAGCTGTTGTCATTCTTCTGGGAATAACCCCATCCAGAACAGGCAGAGGAAGGGAAGTTTAGTACTGATCAGTCATATTGCATGCAATTTCTGAGAGGCATTCTCCAGCTGAGTCCTTGAAAGATTGGCACAGTAGGAGAGACAGATGTACCAGCATCAAGATAACCTCATTAGCCCGCCAAAGATTTTCGTTAAAAGTAATTTCCCATTTGGATTTGTCTTTGTTGTGTGTGTCTGATGTGTAACCTGCTTCCTAGTGTCTGCTACACATCTCTTGCACTGAAACTACTGACTGTGAGCTCTGTGGCCTTCTGCTCAAGAGCCTGGTTTAGCAACTCCTGATTTCAATGCACTCCAGGCATCAGCTGTCACACACACCGAAGCTCCCCTCCTCTCCCAGGCCTGCTGTTAAACATGTGGGAAAGCCTTACACAGCAGCAGCAGAATTTGAACACTTTTGAAAAATACGTGTTATATTAAATTATGTGGGATAGGGAAAACAAGGCAGCATTCCTCAAAAAATATTTTTTAAGGAGGTGTTTTAAACCTTGGACTGTGTAGATGTTTTCTGTAAAGCAGAATGGGCTGTAAAAGTTTCAGACAAGGCTTTTTGAGCTCGGTCAGTAGCTTATTTTCTATATGTAGCTTCTAAGAAGGAAGAAGTAAAAGGTTTATTTCCATCTATGAAATAAACCACCCAGAGACTCGAGTCAGGTCCTTTACTTGGTTAAAACATGTTGTCCTCCTCAGCCCCAGACCTTGGTGGGCTCATGTCCACAGCCCAATCTGTCACAGCAAAGGTGCAGTAGGAAAGCTTTCCACCACACCAATTAGCTAAACCTGGTGACCCATGAGATACCAGTGATTCCAACATTGAAGAAGTAGCTACAAATAAACAGCATAAGATGCTCATACACAAGACTTAGATGATAGCGGGAGACAATATGCTTAACCTCTGGAGCAGAAAAGAGGAATAGAGTAAGCGTTATTTTTTTGCCATGTGCTGCAAGACAAGTCTGGTCAAAGTCAGGGACTAGTCCTTTACATCCACAGTGAAGTTCTCATGAAGTCTAGCAAGGCCACTGACAAGGTCCTGCACCTGAGTCAGGGTAATCCCCAGTATCAATGCAGACTGGGGGTTGAATGGATTGAGAGCAGCCTTGTGGAGAAGGATTTGGGAATGAAACATTAGACATGAACTGGCAATTGCACTTGCAGCCCAAAAAACCAGTGCTATCCTTGGCTGCATCAAAAGTGTGGCCAGCAGGTCAAGGGAGGCAATTTATCTTCCTCCAGTCCACTCTCTTGAAACCTCAGCTGGAGTATAGCATCCAGCTCTGGGGTCTCCAGTACAGCAAAGATGTGGACCTGTTGGGGTGCATCCAGAGGAGAGACATGGAAAGAGAGAGGGTGAGAGCTGGAGCACCTCTCCTCTGAAGAAAGACTGACAGAATTGAGGTGGTTCAGCCTGGAGAAGGCTCCAGAGTGATATTTTTGTGGACTTTCAATATATAAAGGAGGTTTATAAGAAAAATGGAGACAGACTTTTTAACAGGGCCTATAGGGACAGAAAAAGGGGCAGCATTTTTTAAACTGAAAGTGGTCAGGTTTAGCAAGATATGGAAGAAATCTTTTGCAATGAGGATGGTGAAAGAACTGGAACAGGCTGCCCAAGAAACTTGTGTGTATGCCATCCCTAGAAGCGTTCAAGGCCAAATTGGATGGGGCTTTGAACAACCTGATCTAGGGAAAGATGTCCCTGCCTATGTCAGGGTTGTTGGATTAGATGATCTTTGAAGGTCCCTTCCAACCCAAACCATTTTGTGATTCCGTAACAGTGAAAGTTGTCTTGTCCCCCAGTATGTTCTGATTTCATAAGTCTTTACAAACAATACTGTCCAAAAATATCCTTGCTACTCACTTCTTTCTAATGTTCTTCTGGCAACACTGTTTACAGAGCTGTCCTGGGCAGGAGAATGACCCAGCACAGAAACAGTGTCACGAGGTGAAGTTTTTAGCCAGCTAAGTTCTTTGACTGAATCACAGAACAGCCAAGCTGAGAGTTTTGTCAGTGCACTGAAGGTCAGCATGTGCTATGGCCTTAAGACAGGAATTAATGGATTTAGTATCTAGGGAGAAGAGAGAGGGGGAAAGTGTCTAGGAGGCAGGAATACCCTTAAATTGGTGCTGCCATCAAAGACTGTCATATGAAAATACAGCTGGAGTCATGGTAAGGCAGGACAAAGCCAGCAAGAGCTGAGAGATGTTCATTCCAGTTTCCCATGCAGCTCTTGCACTGATGCCCTGCCCAGAATCCCTACAGAGAAAACCCTTAAAGGCAGACCACACACAGCTCTGTTAATAACACACGGGATGTGTGAAGCCATCCAGTATTCACATCGCTTAGCTTTTTCTTGTCACTCCCTAAAACAGAGTGCTGTGTATGATCTTGATTTCCTTAAACTTCTTGGTGTGCCTACAATGACCAAATGTTGGAGGATTGCAGCAAAGTCGCAGATTGCTCCGGCTCAGCGTTTCACTAGCATTGCTTTGGAAGATGACTGTAACTGGTTAGCCTTCTCCATTTGGACTTAATTGCTTCCAGTGCTGAACAGGAGATCATCTGGTGATATTTTACTATGCTTTGTGATGCTATATGAATTCTAAACTGAAATTTTCTTATCCTTAGGGTAAAAAATTTGTGGTTGGAAACAGCCAGTTTGAATTCGAGGCTTCTGTTGATGAGTCAGAGGAAGGAAAATTTTCATTTGTGAGTAAAGAGGTAAATGCAAAAATAAGTTTACCTACTAAATACGCTCAATTCTTCTTCTAAATTGTTCCAGTAGTCACATGTGTCCAGCATTATACAGGTAATATGTGCTTCCTTCAGAAAAGAAAGTCACCTCTGAAGGAGATTCTCCTTTGGCAATAATAGTCAAAGGCAACGGCTTTGGCTCAGAACTCCTGAAGTTGGCCCTAAAAGCCCAATATCCTTCTCCTTGATTTCTCTACCTGTGTAACCCATGGAATTATTGAACTGTCCCTGGAGAATTCGAGATCACTACTGTTTTATTCTTCACTTTTTATGCAATCTAGTGAAATCATTGAGGATAAAATAGAAGAATTTCAGTGCTCTCCTTATTCACATTCCAATTCATTAGCTTTCCCATTTTGCATCTGTAAAAATGGGAATGGTAAGAATGGTAACAATATGTTGTTGCTTGTACCTGGTAGTTATGCTTCTTTCACTCTGGTTTGTTTTACTGAGAAAGGAAATAATATTTTTAAAATAATCTATTTTCTAAGCTCAAAGTTTGACTCACAAATGTTAGGCTGTCTTTAAACTTTATGCCTTACAAGCTCACTAACAGTAGTTTTGAGAATTAATGAGCATCATCTGTGCTTAGGCCAAAGCATTTGCTTTATAAAGCCTCTGTATTTTTATTTGTTCTTGTTTCCTAAAAATGGTCATTGCTTCTGTGTTTCAGCATGAGCAGAAGCTTATGTCTTGGAGCATTTGAACCTTGTGATTTGGCTGTAAAATGAGGAGGTTGCACTGCAAAAGATGCAAGAGATTTCCCCTCCATGTGGTGCGAGTCTGCTGTGCCCACAGAAGTAATGGGGCCAGATGGTGTGGGAAGGGAGAACTCAGCAGGGTCAGCAGCTATACTTGCTGCATCTGAACAGTACTTTTGCTGCTTTGATACTTATAACCAAATGTAAATTAAATTAATGAAAAGCGAGTATCCAGATATTGCTGTCCCTTGGTACTTGAAAATTCTGATTGTGAAGGATTAGGTTCATTAAAACATTTTTCTATAAATGTATTTGGCCAAGAAAAAAGAGTGCCATAAGGCTTGGAAGAGTTTCTAAAACCTTCACAGGTCTGATTATTGAGAATCATAGAAAATGCATGAAATTAACCTTGCCAAATGAAGGTATAAATATCTCTATTATGTCATCTTTTCCAGTTCTCCTATAGTGCAAATGAGACCCTACAACTTAACTTATCCATTAAAACAGATAAGGTCAAGATTGACAGCAAACTGATGGGTAAGTATGAAATATGGGATTAAAGGGAGATTAATTACAGTAAATAGAAATCTATTCCTTCATAATTTGGAGTCTTGTTAATTTTATCCTGGACTGGATCAAAAGCAGCGTGGCCAGCAGGGTGAAGGAGGGGATTGTCTCTGTCTCCTCCACTCTCATGACACCCATGTGGGTGCTGCATCCAGCTCTGGGCCTGCAACATAAGAAGGACATGGACTTGTTGGAAGGAGTACAGAGTAGGGAGGGACACAAAGATGATCAAAGGGCTGGAGCATTTCTTCTCCCATAGGGAAAGGCTGAGAGAGTTGGGGTTGTTCAGCCTGAGAAGAGAAGGTTCCAAGGAGAACTTATTGCAGCCTTTCAGTACTTAAAGGTGCCTTATAAAAAGGATGGGGACAAACTTTTTTACAGGGACTGTTGTGACAGGATAAGAGGTAATGGTTTTACACTGAGAGAGGGTAGATTTAGACTAGATATAAGGAAGAAGTTTTTTACAATGAAGCTGGTGAAACAGTGGCACAGGTTGTTATGCTGGTTTCAGCTGGGGTACAGTTAATTTTCTTCACAGTGGCTAGTACAGAGCTAAGTTTTGGATACCAGAGAGATGGTAGATGCCCCATGCCTGGAAGCATTGAAGGTCAGGCTGGATGGGCCTCTGTGTAGAATCACAGAATCACAGAATATCCTGAGTGAGGAGGGACCCACGAGGATCATCAAGTCCAACTCTGGGCTGTAGACAGGACAATCTCAAAAATTGTTTGACCTAGTTAAAGATGCTCATTGCAGAGATTTCGGCTATATGATCTTTAAAGGTCTCTTCCTACCCAAACTATTCTGATTCTATGAGTTTTGAGATTGCTTTTGCTCTGAAGGGCAATCCCAATAGCAAAGCTTCACAGTTCAAACTTAAGTATTTTGATTATTATTTTTCAATGATCTTTTCATTTCCTCAATGAACTTTCCTCATCAAACAGCAGAGGATCCTTCTCACAGCCATTCATAGGGACTTTACCTGAAATCTCAACTTTTAGCTGTGTCTCAGTTCAGACAGGTTCTGCAGTCCCTATGTTAGCTGGCAATCAGCAATACACAGAAACATTCAGTGTGCTTTCAGCTCATTACTGTATTCATTTATTTCTATTAAAAATAAATTAAAAATTATAGCACCAAGACTTGATCTCTGATAAAAATCTCTTTATGAATATAAATTTCATTTCTTTCAACATACAATAGTGAAGTAATTATGTCTGTAAACCTAGTCCTGAGCTGAGGTAAGGAAGCTCCTTCAAAATCACTGGAGCATTATTTAGGAGATGAGACCTACCTTACACTTCTTTGGACTGACATTTAAGGCAGAATATTGCAAAAACTATGAGGCAACCCTCTTGTTACTTGCACGATGAGTCAACATCAGGAAAACTAATACTGGTACCCCAAGTAATTTCTTCTGCAGATTAAATCTTCAGACCCTATTTTTCCAACTGTACAATATTTAAATTTATTCCCTTTCATATTGGCAGCATGAACTATGTCTTTAGAAGATCTTCCTTATGGCTCTGTGTGCAGTGTTAAATGACTTAAAGGATGACCTGGCATGAATGTTACAGGGAGGTCATATTACAATCTCACACTTTCTTAATTTCCATTCCAGAGGCTGTTTTGTTTTAAACTGCAAAATTTTGACCAAATATTCCAAATATCTTTTTTCTAAGTCAGGGTAAAACATAAGAAAAATAGCTAAATTATTAAACAAATGTTATCCTTCAATTTGAAAAGAGGGGAATTGAAAAAATTATCAACAATTGTCTCTTTTTAGTATAAAAGGGATTTTTTTAAAATCTAAATTCTTTCTGACTTTTAGACTCCCTTGCCATGTGAAATCCAGAGTGTAATGTGTTTTTATGCATCTTGAAAAGAATTGGCTTTGGGTATGTGGTTGCTGCTGGGAAGCACCTTTGAACCTGCCAGTGAAAGAACCCTTTCTTTGTATAACACTTAGTGAATACTAAGTTATGATAGCGTTTTTACATCTCAAGCCATCAGGGGTTCTGAACAGTGTGAAATCCAATATATCCCTTTTATCCTTTGTCCTTTTTATCAATGATATCACAGCTGGTATCTCAAGGTGATGGATAAGAATCTGAATCTAATGAGTGGCTTGCTGCTGGTACATATAATGAGCTGATCAGTGAACAAGGGGCGTGGTTAATGCTTTAAGGCCGTGGCTTTCTCCATTGCATTTATGCAACTGGATGTGAGGGACATCAAGACTTTGCAGTGCTGATGTTGTTTACTGAGGGATGGAATAAGAATCCCTATCCAGAAAATGAACAATAATAAAGTAATTCGGTAAACGTACTCCCATGCTGTACGTGGTGGCCGTGGGGTGGTCTGGGTGGGAAATGCCGAGTTTAGGAAGCCAAGGGGAAGATTTGCTCAACAATATTTCCTGTTCAAGTGTCTACACAGTAGCAATATTTCAGAGTGCTGGAATAAGAAAGCAATCTGGTTCCTACAAAAGCAATTCACAGCAAGGAAACCTTTCCTTGCCGCTCTCCACAAAGCAAACAGCAGCATACCAGGGCTGTCAGTCTGATGCTTTTCCCCAGCACTATGTCTACATCTAACATAAAGAGTGGATGATTGACACACAAACTGCAGGAAATATTGCGTGTTTTCTGTTTGTTGCCCAGTGACTTCCATATTGATGTGCTCAGTTTATGAAGCAAATGATGCTACTCCTACTTTGTGCTCATCGATTCCTTGGAAATTCAAGATAGAGATTGAATCAAATGGATGCTCTTTCTCATTGATTCCTTGTTACAAATGCCAAAGGTCCTCAGTTTTGAAAACACCTCTAAGATACTTCAGCTGAGTTTGTGCTGGTAAAGCTGCTTGAAATCAAGTGCATATGCTGACTGGAGGTAGGAAGGTTGAAATCAGGCTTCATTGTTGCATTAACTCTTCATTGTACAGGAAAGATTAAAAACCTGTTATTATATTAAAGAGTAGCTGTGAAACTGAATGCTGAGAGTTTTAAATACAGCATTTAGAGAAACACTGCCTGTTTGAGATTACATAGTCTCCTGCAAGTGGCAGAGACTAGCCAAGATTTGGGTATCTGCAATATTGTTCATGCCTAGCAGAGGAATAAGGCCTCTGCTAAAAAAAAAATAATGCAAAAACAGCATTCTCATTTTACTTTTTCATTTCAGTAGAAATCTGACATGGAATTAGATTTCGAAAGCTCATGCTGCTGCTGTTATTTAGGAAGATACCAAGTATATTGAAATATTAGTGACTAAAGGGTGGTTTTCCTAGAGTCCTGCTCCTCTGAGAGTAAAAGCTTGCTTTAGATAGGTATTTTTTAATGGCCTTTACCATATGCAGTCTCAGTGGGATTTACACTTGTCCTTGTCTGTTTATTTTCCTTTATTTCCTGCATATTTAAGTATGAACCTCATTTGAAAAAAAAAATCCAGTGTCAGTAAGGTTATTGTTTCTTGAGATGTAATGAGCACATAAAACAGCTCATCACTACTGGAAAGGGAAGATGTTGAGTCTCTGTCTTGTATACCCCATTCCCATCTGTAAGCACATTTAACTCTTGAAAGTGCACAGGAGGAAACCTACATAGCGTTCTGCTGTTCTGGTAAGTTCACTTACAAGACTCAAAAAGTGCCACAACCTCAGTGGCAGAAGGTGAGAGGCTGTGTGCCCAGAAATACAGAGCAGCAAAGAGGAGACAGAAGCTGGGAAAAAAGAAGGAGCAAAAATGGAGGGAACAAGATGTTTTCCTCTTTACAATAATCATCTCACCTATCCAGGGAGGCACAGCACTCACATGCTGGGTAATCTGTGCAACTTGCACACTTTCCCTAGAAAGTGTGTCCCTAGAGAAATGTGTGGCATCTTTTCAGTCTGTTTTCTTCTAGGCTAGTTCTCAAGTGCATCTCCATATGGTTTTTTGCAAGCCCAGGCTCTCCCTATGGTGCTGAACCACCGAGCTATGTCTCAAGGCTTTGCATCTATTTGGGAAAATTAATTTTATTCAGTGACTGTGCATGGGGGCCAAAACCGTTTCATCAGTAAGAGAGATATGACTGTCAGATGTGATTTCTTGGCTCAGAAAAGCTAAAACTAAACCCCAATACAGAAGGAATAAGACATACATCAGGATGACAGTTCAAGACAAAAGGGAAAACAAAAGCAAGAAAATAGAGAATAATGCAGAAATGCACAGGTAACTTGAACAAAGGATAACACTTCATTAAGTGTTAACCTTAAGTTTGGTTAAGGCATTAGTATTCATTATGGAAAGTCCCAAAGGTCCTGGAAACAGCCTACAAAGGTAGCTCTCTTCCTTTAAGTCTGTAACTGGCAGAGGTCCCATGCCAGCTGATGTCTGTCCCTACTGACACCCATGCAGAGTCTATACCCTTCCATATCTGACTTGGGGTGCTCCTGATTTTTGAATTAGTCTTTGAACAGTTGTATGGGTTATTGAGGTTAGTCAAAGTAAGGACTTTGTACTTGAATGTTTTGACAGTGCCTGAGTGACAAAAATACATTTGGGATTTACTTGATAGTATTTATACTGTGCACATGAATAAATGTCAGGATTTTCCATAGAGGAAAAATACAATTTTCTCTCAGTATCATTCAGGGTTAAGTACAGACTGTACATATTATTTAGGCAATTACACTGAACTTTGTACACAGGGTTAGTTTTCCTTCCTAAAGGACACTGTATATCCTTAAAACAGAGAGAAATGTCTAAGTGTGTTTGCCGTTCATCTTTCAGTGACTCTGTACAACTGCTCCTATGGACGAAGTGACTGCAGCTTATGCCTTGCTGCCCACCCTGACTATAAGTGTGTGTGGTGTGAAGAAGATGGCAAGCCCAGCAAGTGTGTTTATGAAAAACTCTGTCATGCTCCTCCCACTGACACCTGTCCTCCTCCAGAAATCACTCGTGTAAGATCACTTTTTTCTCTCCCTACCAGTATAATATTTTTCAGGAGAAAGAATCCAGGCAAGCTCATATTGAAAGGCTGTTTTTTTTCCTAGGGTGTTAAGTAAGCCTCTGAAATAGCTGAAAGGGAATAAAATCAGTAGTGATGTGTGTTAGAGATTTGTAAAGACTCAAAATAAAGAGACTGAATGGAGTCTTTGAGCCTCGTTGTTTTTCAGGCCTTGTCCTCACTGTGTCAGAAGCCAGGCTAGCAGTGCATACTTACAACATGGCACTTGATTTTTGCAATCTTAGCATGGATATTTTCTCTCCTGAAGTCATTTCTACCTGAAATGAGTCTGTAAGAGGGGTTCACTACTTCTGGAACTACAAGCACTTAACAGCCTCATTTACAGGCTTCAACCTAAACTTTTACATAGTATTTAATAAGGGAGCATGTTGTTTCTGTGCCATAATATGTTTTCTATGTGTCAGTGTTATTTTTCAGTCCACACCAGAATCAAACTCAAGGCTGTAGTAATTGAATGTAAGAAGTCAGAAACGCCAAATGTGCAGCCCCGACTTACTCTGCAGTTGGACCATTCACCCGGGGTCAGGGAAGATTGTTGTCCATCTTGGTGGATCAGTAGGCAAAGAAAGTCATAAATCCATGTCCTTCTCAGAAACAATCCAAATGCTGCTTTTATGGGTATAGTTGTTGAGAAAAGAGTGATAAATGCTTCCACTGGGCAATTCTAAATTGCTGCAGCAGTGGTATCAATACTTCAAAATTCAGGCACACTGTTTGATGAGAACATATCCCAAGCTGTCACAAAATATAGTAACTGTCTGACAGAGGTTGAGACTCGTAATGGGGATGTTTCACTCAGTAGGAGCTGTGTCTGAAACCTGTGGTTCAAACTGGTAGAGACACTGGATCCCTGGAGGCTGCACAGTAAGAGATGAGGTGCAGTGTGCCTACAGGCAGACCAGCAGTACATTGGAGGACGTTGGAACAGTACACTGGCCATGAGGGTAAATCTAAAAATAAATGGATGTTAAAAAATTGAAGTCTGACAAGGAATATAAATACCCTGAATCTCAAAAGAAAGTGTGGAGAAGAATACTTGTGTAATATCTGTGCCCAGGTAAAGATGATTTCAGTAGGAAGGAAAAGGAAAATCAAGAAAAAAGTGTTTTCACCTGGGATACTGTTTATGTACTGTTTATGCATTATCATAAAATGCAAGATAGCAAAATATATTAGGTTTTCAGAGTTTTACGTTAGCTTTAAAGATGAACAAAATATTTAGAAACATCTACGCAAACAGTTGAATAATTTTTCAGCTAGTTTTTTTTTATGGGTTGAGTGCAAATGAACAGCCAGCAGGCAGAAGTTTAGAAAGTTGAACAGTGGGGAAATGGAGCAAGTTATTCTGGAGCTGGGCTAGGCAGCAGTCAGAGGCAGCCATTTCTCGGTGCTCAGACTTGCTTAGACCCAAGAGACTGATTTTGATGAAGCAGACATTGAAGTGCAACCTCCCTCTTCTTGATGGCAAACTTGCAGCCCTGCAAAGCTGAAGACCTGAAAAGGTCTTGCTGGAGGTGCTCTGAACATTACATAGGAAAGCTGGTTAGCCTCCCAAATATTCTGAATTTAAGTGCCTGTTAGGGTCATATTTCAGTCTGAGGAGGCCACTGCAACTGCAGGATCTTCTCCGTCTTCATTTTATTTGCAAATTACTCAATTAGCATCAGCCCATGTGCTGCAGCACCCTATCATAAGATGCACTCAAAAGAAAAAGAGAGAATCAAGAGACTAGACGAATTCTGAAGACACTATGTGGGTCAGCACTGAGTGTTAGAAAGACGCACTGCTCTGATGTGAACATAAAGGAATAAAATCATGACAACAAAATGCTAGAAAAGCGCCATGGAAGGATTGTGAGAAGAGTGCAATCCATTTGCTTTTCAAAATTACAGTACTTTAGCGGAGGAAGCAAAGTCAAAACAGAATAAACACCAGGCAAGAGTTTTGTACATAACAGTCTGCTGTAGGAGACATGAAATCTGCAGCAGATGAATACTGGTTCTGAGCTAAGAGATGATTAATTAACATTAAAAAGTTGCATAGCATGTTTTTGTGTATGTCCTACAAGAAACATCTGCATTTCAAGTGTGGCTAAGTCAAAGTAGCTTTAAATAATATAGACAAGCAACATAGTCACTGCAGTATTTAATTTTGCTTTTTTTTTTTTTTCCCTGTCCTTCATGCAAACACAGATTGAGCCAAAAACTGGACCACTAAGTGGTGGAATTCTTTTGACCATAATGGGATCTAATTTGGGAATAAAAGCAGAAGATGTAAAAAATATAATGGTGGCAGACAAGGAATGTCTTTTTAAAGAAGAGTTCTACTCTGTTTCCACAAGGTAATTGATGGATGTTTTTCACAAGATTTTAGAAGAAAAAGGAACTTCTGTGCATTTTCAAGAGAAGATGATTTTCTTGGGGTTTCAAAAGCTTACCATTACAAGAAAGAACTAATGTGATATCCCTGCAATGTTTCATAATAACGTGTTTGAGTCTTTATTTAAAATTGTTATAGATTGTAATACAGCAACAAATTTACAATTATGTACTAGCATCCTGCTTCTGATTGATTTTTTTTCCTTACTTGATTGAAAAGCTTTCACAAACTATTATTACACATATATAAAGACTATTTGTTTTTAAATTAAAGGCATTCTACATGTCAGTCTAGTCATTTAAAGTTTGCTAAATCTGAACCACAGTGAAGCCAAGCATACAAGATTTATGGGAAGTAGGCAAAGCAAGAGGACGCTTAAATCTTTCTAGTCCAGCCACAAAGTTTCTTTCCTGGGCACAGGGAGGGAGCCCAGAGTTTAGGTTTAGCTGTAGACGACAAAATTTCATCTCAAAGCCAGCAAGTCCATGGGTGTGGAATTGCCTAAGCAGGTGGGTAGATGTTTTGAAGATTACTTGTCACACTCTTAAGACTCTTAAGCAGTACCAAAAATTAAAGCAGAGTTCCTAAATTCTTCTAGGTAGGTATCGAGGTGTTTACTACAGATTATATCATGAGTCTGATTTTAAGAGGAAAATAGCCTTTCGATATTAGCTGATGAAAAGCATAGCATGAAAGTTCAGTAGTAATATTAAGAATAATGACAGTTTAGGTGGTGTGATTTTACTTTCATTCACTTTTGAAAGCTGCAATTGAAACCTTGGCTTTCTTTCCCTTCTTACGATTTAAAGTGTAACTTTAAGAGTAACTTTTTGCTCTTCCTGTGCCATGTTTTGAAAGGGACTTTGAAGATACTTAAGTGATTTTTATAATGGTGTGCAAAATTTAGCTTTGGTCAATTTGTGGATCAGGCATTTAGACGCTTCCAGGCCTCTAGGACTGAAGAAGATAAAGAACAGCTGTTTATTTCTTACTGCTTCCCAATTTTATTGCCATCATTCCTGCACTTGCATGTACTTCCTATCCACAGAATTACAAACTTTTTTACAGTCATCTTTTCCATTCCCTATTTTCAGTGTTTGCAAAAGCTGCACTGAATTGCAACATAGCCCTACAAGAATTTCCCCATCCTCGTGGCTTTTTCTAAAGCTTTTTGATGTTTTTAAATATATGGAAAGGAGCCAGAACTGAGATGACTGGTTCCTTGTATCATAGCAACATTAATGGTTTCCTAAGTTCTGGCAGTGGGTAAGAACAAATGCAGCTTGCACCACGTCATTTATCAACAAATTAGTGGGTTTTGAAGGATGGTCTCCACTAGGGAGACCCTAAAAAATAAGTTATCAAAATATTCAAACAGATATCTATAATTTTCTTTTGCCTTCCTCCGTTCTTTTATTATTACTTTCTTTTATATAATTAAATTAAAAAGTAATAGAAAGTGCCTTGTCTTGCTGCCCTATCCTTCTGCAGTAAAAAGCTAGTCTTTTCAGGAGACAGTTGCTCCCATGCACAGCAAGATTTAAGACACTTAAGGGTGCTTTCCGGCTCTTTGGTGATTTAATTGTTGGCCTTCGAGAAGTCTGTTCTCATTCTTTGTAGTTTTCCATTAGTAACGTGGGGGAAGGGAGGCAAGGCCAGCACTGGGGAGGGGAGGAAACTTTGCCAATTAAAATCTCTGCTACGGTGTTTCCCCCACACATCCCTGGCCCCGGCCCCCGACTGCTTTCCCTAGCTTGACATATGGTAAAAATTCCTCCAAAGGCACCGTTTCCTGTTTCTGCCTGACATGCAGATACAACTTCCAAGAATACAGTAGAGAGATGATGAGGAACAGGCTCAGGCAGCCATACACATGCCAGGACATGCAAGAATTCAGAGAATTTTGTCCATTTGCCAGTACCCAGGAAAAAAAGTCTGAAGTGATCTGCAGAGGGATTTGACAATCCTTTTATTATAAATCCCAAATTAAGTACATTATACCCAGTAATTTGGAGTAGTTGAGGGTTTTTTCCTACTTTGGGATTTTTTTAAGCAGTCGTACACTGCTTAAGGAAGAATAGCAATAATCCCAGAGGGAAAGAGAGGCAGAAATGAGCAGTGATCCTCAGGATGTGTCCTAGATGAAACTGTCTGACTGAGCAGGCTGCTAGCACTATATACTTCCTAATCTAACTGTATTATCAGCTCTCCATTAAGCGTTTGTCCCAGTTTTCAAGTGTGTCAAATCTTTATTGCCTTTTCATGCTTTCATTCTGTGGTTTACCTGTTTGAAATAAAAATTTAAACATCCTAGCTGTCACTCAGCAGCAGTGTTAGTTCTAAGGCAGTGTTGTCTTAGCCGCTGTTCCTTGAATTTTCAGAGAACTGTAATTCTGAAGGGATTTTGATCATAGGTGTGAAAAGGCAGTAGTTTGAAGCTGAAAGATAGCAAACAACAAAATTATCAGCAGCTAAAACACAAAATTGTAAGATGGCTGATGATCTGATGTTTACATCAAGGAGGTGGAGGCTCCTTTGTAGGTGTTTTTTAACATCCCAAAGTTCACTGTAAACTTGTGTGGGGTTGCAGAGGTTCAACTAACTTATAGGCTGAATTTGAGTCTCCTGTAGAAGGCACTTCTATGGACTGCTAAAGTAGCTGCTGTGTACAGTGCTCAGGGTTTGGTTTTACCAGCCTTTAGATAGAGGAGCAAACTATTCTTGTGTGGTTTGTGCTTTTGCTGGCAGTGTGTGTGGTAGCTCACATACATTGCATTTCTATTGCAGCTGTTACTTAGATAAACTGACATTCTTTCTTTTTAGGATTGTGTGTCAAGTTGGACCAATGAATGAACCACAACAAGGTCAAATTGAAGTTAATATAAATGGAAAATTAGGTAAATCACCAAGTGAAGTGTTGTTTACATACCAGGTAAGTGAAATTTTTTCAGAGACCGGCTTTATACTTTGTGCGTGACTGAAGTTAGAAGTTAAGCACAGAATTGGTTGTGTTTGTCTTACTGTTTCACCAATAGCACTGTCATTCAAAAATGTTAGAAAACACTTAACTTCAGCATTTCTGTTTACAAAAAGTGGACCAAAAATCAGTTCTGACCAATAGATCCAGAGTCTCAAAACAGGATTATGTTGTTTGCCACTGAAGTTAAAAAGATGTGGTAGAAAAGCAACTGGAATAAACTTATTCAGTAGTGACATAATATCTCTTAAGTATCACTACTGAATAAAAAAAAAAAAACCACTGCAAAAAATTAGGTATTCTCTAGACACATGGTGCACTATTTTAATCACGATATTTAGTCTAGGCAATGTTCTTAATTAGAAGAATGGATGCAGAGCAGCTGAAGAATAAGTAATGAAGGTACATTAATTTCTTTAATAATTTATTTCATTCAAAAGTGTGGCATGCAGAGCCACAGACAGCGTGATGTGTGTTCATATTACTTATGTGCTTTGTTTTCAGTGTGACTATGAAAGAGAATTTCATTTCTGTCTTAATTGCTTTGCTCTAAATGTGGCCCTAGCTTATAGCTGGTCTAGCCTGTGGTTTTAACAGCAAGTAGCTTTATCTGTATCTATGAGGTCTTCAAATTTTATAAGATCTGTGATAGTTGAGAGGTTTAAATAATATCAGTCCCCATACTGATACTTAAAATTACAGCTATAAACTGTAAAACTATAAAACATAAATTGTGGGTTAGGCTTTTATCTTCTCCTTTATTTAAACTTCTGTCTCATTAATTCTTGATATCTTGTGAGAAGGAAAGGAGTTGGCAGTAAGCAGTGGAATAAGTCAAAAAGAAGAGGATATTCTTGTTTTCACAAAACAGGCTAGAAGTGGGTTTCCTATAATTTCCAAGCAAATACTTCCTCTCTCTCTCTGGTGATACATCTGGAAAAAAAACCCTACCCTTTTTGCTTGAATATATCATCTGTTCCTTTGTGAAAATTTAGATTGTGATTTTAACCAGAGAACAATGACATAATCTCCCATGTGTATGTTTGTGGTCTCTAGGACAGAGACTATGACAGTAAGCCCTACACAAGATTTTGAGATTAATCTGTTGGGTGTGTTTCGCACCAGTTCTCCTATCCTTCTGTGTGTAAAGATTTTCCCATTGTTTTAATGAAATTATTATGGAGTGGGTTGAAATATAACCTGAACCATGTAGGCTTCAAAGCCTGTCTGTGGACTTGTTCTGCTGTGATTCCCTGCTCAGCCCATCAGAGAGGGACATAAGGAGCCGCTGCTTTTGGCTACTTTGGGGGAGGACTCTTAATTCCCTATCAGTGATGTGCTAGGAGAAGTCACTGTGCACAGACATCAACCAAGAGGATGTTTTCCTGTAAGTCCAAGACTCCCTGTGTGCCAAGCTCTGCCTGTGTTGAGGTTACTGAAAAATCAGACGCCTTAAGCTAATGGCTGATAAAGAGCATTTTTATTTACTGCAAAAATCTTTCCATGGGGACCCTATTTACAATATGCAAAGCAATGACAACTAATACAATTCACACCTTAAAACTGGTGATACTGGTTTCAAGTTTCATTTCTTTTTATTCCACAAGAGAATGAAGCCAATGTTAGACTGCAGCAGGATTGAAGTCAGTACAGGGGCGTCACATTGATGCATACCTCTACAAGTGTGACACAAATGCTTTGGCATAAGAACAGATGATCAGAGCAGACAGTTGCATCAGTTAATGTTGTCTTAAAAGCTGCAGTCTTGCTTTAGTGCTGTTTTCAGACAGTTCTTTGGTGACTTCTTTCTGCAGCCATGCAAAATCTGTGCTTTGTTTAAAACCTCTTCTACTCAGTGTATACAAAGGAAGGAAAATAATAATCTTTCCAAGAGCCCTCCTAAAATAATTTTTCTCTTATGTATTTCCCCATTTCTTTGGTACCCTTCTGCTGGTAACTACCACTGTTTTACTGTGAGCTCTGACCACTTGAAGCAGAATAGCTACAGCTTTAACAGTGACTGTTCTAAATGTAGTGTGTGACCTCGTAGGGCAGAATTGCACAAGTAGTGCACAAGGAGACACTGCAGATGCTCATCCTGTGTACAGCAGAGGTATCACCATCCACCCCACTGTCTCAGCCTTGTACATGTGATTAGTATCTACCACCAGAAGCACATAGTCACTTATCAAGTAGATTGGATATAAGGAAGAATTTTTTATATGCTGAGAGTGGTGATCCACTAAAAGAAGTTGCCCAGAAAAGTTGTATCTGCCCCATTATTGGAAGTGTTCAAGGCCAGGTTGGATAGGGGTTTGAGCAACCTTATCTAGGGAAAGGTGTCCCTGCCCATGGCAGGGGTGTTGGACCAGGTGAGCTTTGAAGGTCCCTTCCATCCCAAACTATTCAGTGCTTCTATAAGTAGTACTGTTGATTCCCAGTCTGAACAGCATGATTTATTATTAAGGGTGGATTGACGAGAATCAATACTCAGAACAACTTGGGGCTCAGACTCATGCTTCTTCCCCATCTGCCATAACAGAGCATTTCAGAACTGATGAATGTGCAAGACTTCCATGAAATGAGTCAAAAATCCAGTTAAAAGAGAAGCCATGCTTTCAATTTAAGGTTATTTCTGAACAAAAATGCATAGGTCCATATGTATCTGTGCTGTGCAGTAAATGCCTATATTTGCTGCATAACAGGAGAAAAAAGCTTCATGTATCCCTACCCGTCACAATTTCTCTATCCAATCTGAGTGCAGTTCAAGTCCGGTCCCAGTGAAATTAAATTCTGATAACCCAGTCATCCTCTGCAGACATTTCTATTGTTTCACTATAAGCAGGATCAGACAATAACCATTTTCCTGTTTAGTGAAATAGAAATGAAGTTATGCTAAATTTTAATATCCAGCTATGCAGTACATCTGGAGCATTGACAGCTTGGCTGGTCTCTGAGCAGGTGGAGCAGTAACATGGCTAAAGGCCAGTCCTGCTTTTTCGTTTTGTTGTTAACTTTATCTGATTTGCTTGTTACTATGGCAGTGAGAAGCAGTCTCAAAGGCAGGAGTTAAGCTTTTCCAAGGTATATGGCCCAGATTTGCTGATCCCATACAAATACTGATTCCTTTCTCAGAACACTTCTTCTTTAGACTCAAGGCACCAGGATGAGAGCTTGTGGCTGGTTCTGGCATCTCCAACATCTCTTTGTCAGAATGATTTAAGGCTGTGAGTTTTAGGCTGTGCAGATTAAAAAGACTATGTGGTTTCAGAAAGCTCAATTCGTTCTAAGATGGTGACATTAGAAGTAGAACTTTGCAAAAGTGTAATACATTTCTGAGGTGCTGGAGGTAGTTTAGGAACTGGCTTGGAAAGAAATTACTACATGTAAACAAGGAAGCCTGTTTACCTAAACAAGATGAGTTGGATAACCAAAAAGAGGAAGAAGGGAGGATAAATTAGAGTCTGACCTGAAAAAAAATATGAACATGACTATTCACCACACTGAAAGTTTGAATGTGAAATGAACACCACAGTTACATTTAACAAGGTGCACTCTTCCACCTTAATCTACTACCAAACTTGGCAGTTTCCTCTTACCAGCATCCATCCTCTGTTTTGCTTTTTGATGTTTGAAGCAATTGCTCTGGGAGCTCTCACCAGGTCAGTGCCTCAAGGGTTTCATGGAGGGTTTCAGCTCACTCCTTGATTTTTGTTCCTGAGTCATGGCCTCAATGCATTCATTTTACACTGTAGTTGGGGGCTTTGGGTAGCTTTTTTGTGGGAAAAATTATATGCTTGTTGCCATTATGATTGATGCTGATAAACCACACATCCACAGAAGTCTGGAATTGCTTCCAGAGGATCTTATTTTATTCTTAAGTCCTGCAGTGCATGCAGTGTGTGTCAGCCTGCACAGGGGACGGGAGAACTCCTGGATACCTGAGAGTTTTAGCGAAGTTGGCCCTTGTTCATGTGGATATTATTAGTCTTAACTCTCAATCATCTGAGCTATGCACTTAAATATGTCCCACCATCCAGTGCTTGTGATTCTGCATGAGAGCTGCCAGTAAACACTGGATGTATGATAGTGCAGACTTTCCAGTCATGCACGCTTCCATTTCTCCAGCAAAGCCCTGTGGTCTTTTCAGAAAATCATGTGCTGTCTGCCTCACAATAAAAAGATGCTGCTTTCGGTCAAAAAAATTAGTTGTTTAACATACCAGCCCTTTGCATAACTGTCCCATCCACAGCAGCCAACACACAGTGTGCATTGCCAGGGAAATGCTCTGCCTGGGCACCTGGAGTGCCTGGAAGCATTTGGTCAGCTTACGTGGTGTGAGGTTTGGACAAAGCAGCCCCACAAAGGCAGGACTCAGCTCACCTCTCAGCTATTGCAGAAATAACCCCAGAACTGACTTGTGTTATGGATTCTGTGACGAGATGAGCTGGTGGGTCAGGTCAGCCACTGCGGTGAACACCAGGCTGCCAAGAATGTGCAGTGGAAATTCTCTGGTTGAGTATCCTGTGAGTGGGTGGCTTGTCTGAAGAAACAAGAAACAGGCTCTCTTGAGTCTGAGAAAGGAGGGAAGTGGAGGGAGAAAGAACAGCTTCTAATGGCTTGAGTTCCCCATTCAGAGTTTTGATTTATCTCCTGTGGTTACCTTTACAGCCCATGAAATGACATTTTGACCTCCAAGAAGCTGGCTTGTGCCTACAGCACTTTATGGGTTATGCCTTTAATTTTTTCTGTGCATCATATGCAAGAGTTGGCAGAATAATTTGGCTTTCAGTGTGAGGCAGATAATTTTGGTAAAAAATTAGTTATTTTAAAGACCTGCTTCAAGAGCCAGAACTTACTGCAGCTGGGACTAGGATGAGGAGAGGGAAGAGTTACTTGTGAAAGAAAGATGCATGTGATAAATGCAGAGCAGTAACATGGCCTGTACATTTGTAAAAATCTTGTCCACATCTGCGTGCACTGCCATCAAGTCTTTGAAATAGCATCCCTGTTCTCTGCTTGTGTGGAAGCACAAGAGCCCATTTCTACCTGTGAAGAAGTGCACTTGCATCAAAGGCAAACCCCCAACTGGAGGTCAGTGTCTACAGGAGCCAGCAGAAAGGAGCTTAGGTGGCTTTGCCATTTGCTGCCCATCATGTCCATTTGAACACATCCATCTGTTGCTGGCTTCCCCTCGCGCTGCAGCTGGCTCCTCTCACAGCATCACAGGGACGTACTCTGACACCATCCTCTTTTCCCTTACCAATTGTCTCTCTGCTTGTGATCTGGCACAGTTGTGTTTTTTCCAGCATCTCCCTCTGAAGCACAGACTTCATGCCAAGTTTTCCATGCATCTCTGTTAGGCTCCCTTCCTCTGTTGCCATCCAACTGTTCTTGAATTTCTGGCCACTCTTGTGATCCACCAGTATCCTCCTTGGTGGCTCATTGTTTCTCTCTTTGATTTTCTGCATCAGTGAAGGATAAAGAGCAACCAATTTTATCTCAGTGGTGTAGTTCATGGGCTGGAAACTGCTTACCACAGATGGATGCTATAGTAGATAGTATCCTTATTTACAGAGTCATGTCCAGGAATTCTTCGGGGAAAAGGAAACTTTGTATAGGTGAGGTTGTGCTTGGTGACAGACAAATGGAAAAGTAGAGAAAAGGAAAAAGAAGACATACAGACCTTAGGTGATGCTCCATGGGTGTGCACTCCTCTTGTTCTTGGATACTGTGCAAGGGATCAGAAGTGAGTTGGCTGGACATGACAGTGCAAACCAGGAAAGCTGCAGAGCAAACAAAATGAGTGAAAAAGAACATGAATCAGTCTGGAAAATCAGATCCCAGATGCAAGATGGGTGAGTGAAAAAGAGGCTGAGGGAATGTTTCTCTTTTACACCTCCATATCTTTAATTGCAAAGAAAATTGTGAAGAATCAGGAAAAAGAAGAATAGGAATAACCCCAGTGCTAGCTGGGCTTTGATATGACAGCAGCAGACTATAGAGATCTAAAATGCTAGGAGCTCTCTGGAAGAATTTTCAGACTACAAAAGGTATTTTTTAACTAAAATTGGAGTAAATAAAACCTGAAGAAATAAGGTATCACCTTCCTAACTCTGCAAAAAGACTAGCTGCTACTCATAAAATATTAAAGATGAAAAAGTTCATTCTAGATTAATAAACAGGATGAAAAATGTAAGAGTTAACAAGAACGCTCAGAGCATCTACAGTACCTGTGTAAGAGCAGCAGTCATGTACACTGCTAATAAGCAAGTTCATGTTTAAATGTGATTATAAGTGGAACAGACATGGAGATAATTTACCCTCTAGCATGCAGAAAGCATGAAACTACAATGAAAAATGTATCCGCATTTCTGTGAACGATTTTTAAGTAGGGGGCAAAAGATGCAAACAAAGCAAGCAAAGAAGAGATTTCTGGCTGTGATGATGAAAACAGAACACTGGAAAATGGCCTGAATGTGAAGTCATATACAGACGTGGACAAGTTGGAGCTTTTTTGTCAATGTTTTTCTTTGGTTTTTTTTTCCCAGTACTTCTGTGTCGATGAAGTAAAGATAAGACAGTGGCACATAGGAATGCAAATGCCACGTAAGGTATTGCATTGGTATTACAAAGAGAATAAATGAATTTGCTACTAAAGATACCAGCATTATTTGAACATTAGGTACCATAAGCAATGTACAAGTGTCATTGTCTCAGTGCTTGGAGCAGACAACCACTGCTTTCAGGTAAACCATACCAACACGATGGGCACTGACCACAGGTGTAAAAGCACAAGAGGTAGCCTTATTTGCACCATTATTATCCTTCCAACAAAGCTGCCTTATGGCTATCAAAGCATGGAGAAAACTGCTTATCAGTTTGGCAATATTTACCCAGCAGTCTGGTACAACATGGAAAAGTTGGGTTGCAGGTGGACTTTGAGATCTCTAACTCAACATTATTATACCTAAGTAGGATTTAAAGAAGGTTTATGTGTAAAATATGTAAAGTGCTCAAATTTCCCATGACAAACAGGCTACAATCTGTTCAGACCTATAAGCAAGAAATCCTGTCCAGGTCAAATTATTTTTTCAGGATAAATCATGCAGTAGGGAGCAAGTTACACTTGTTAACAAGTTGGACTAAATGATGATTGAAGGTCACTCCCAGCTGAACTATTGTATTGAATTTTATTCTGAATGCTGTAGCTGTGATTCTGCAAAGGTTTTATCAAAACTGCAAATCCACTTCCTACAAACACAGGGCAGGATCGTGACAGCATAAGGCAGTAGGGAGTCCTGGTGGCACAAAGTCCCTCTGCTGGGAGATGGCTTACCAGACTTGGCAAAAACCAGGCCACTGAACAGCTGACAGACATTGGAACTGGCTTTTTCAAACTAAACTATCAAAAAGCCCACATAATAAGGTCTCCTGTTATTGCAGAAAATATTTATGCTCAAACATTAAGCTACGTGGAAGACATGAACAATATTTTCCTGGTGGCAAAAGAAGTATAGACCTGAATGAACATTCCTCCATCTCAAGCAAAATAAGAAAAAAGCTGAAATAATTTTGAATTATTTTCTATACTTTAAGGAATTATAAAAGAAGGGTTAAATTAGTGTTTGCAGTGTTGTTTAAACTTACTGTGTCCATGAGAAATGAAGTATTGGCAAGTCGTCAAAAGGGCTGATGTTTTCCAGAAGAATTATTAAAGGACTGCTAGAAACTCCATACAGGACATATTATCAAATGTTCTGTTGAACATCATAATTGCACTGAGCACTACAGTGCGATGTTATAGTGATGTTATAGAAAGTGTGAGTTCCCCCGGGTGTCTTCTGACTGAGCCAACAAAGATCTGAAGCTGCAGAGGGCTGAAAAAGGAAGCAAAGTATTTATCATGACAGCAGGTGTACTTCTGATTCAGAGACTGAAATGACAAAAGGGCGGAAAGAAGGAGAATAGAAATCCTTGAGGGGATTTGGAAAAAGTGGCATCACTGATATCGCAGCACTTGAGGTTGGAGGCTTATCAGTCCCATTTGTAACAGTTGAACATTTAGTATTTCTTGGGGTTGAGTTCAAATTAAAGGGCTTTGCCTCTTGGTAAAAGCATTTTTATTATTCCTCAAACAAGGTTTGTAGTGACGGATTTACCATTTGCCCCTCGTTTTCCTGTGCAAGGAGGAGGAATCTCATATAGGACTTTGGTAAGCAACATAGAGCTGTGGGTCAGGTGCAGCTTTGTCAGACTGCATAACACAAGGCTGTGTAAGATAAGACTAAACCTGGCACCTTCCAAGGGTCTGAATGTGTCTGTCTGACTGGTGAGTGCCATGGGAAGGGGCTACCTTCTCCTTAGGAAACACAATTCTTGTTGAATTCCTGTACCACCACTGATGGCACTTTTTCAAATTATCTTGGCATTCAGTGAAATATCATTCTCCTCCTGATCCTCTACCTAACTGCATTTTTGAAAAAATGCTTTCTGGCTGAGCATTTGTATGGCCCAACTTTTTTTCTTTATTGGTACTCTTAAGAAGACTGCCAGGTGAGCCAATGGAGCTTTGTTCTTTGAGCCATCCATGAATATTTTAGAGGAGCAATAAAACTTACACATAGCATATTGCCTTTGCAATAAAATTATTATTAAAATTGTTAAAATTCTTTATAATTTATTTTAGCTCCTTATTTTTTCTGGCAGATCCTTAAGTGGAAGGGAAAAAGGGAAAACATGAAGCAGAAAATAGCAAGTTAAAATTAATCAAATAATATTCCTGCCAAGTTAACGGTAACAAAGTGTTAGCAGTCATGCTGAAGAATTCCTCTGCACACAAAGCATCATTCAGCTTCTCCTTATTAGATCATCTTTATGAGGCAACCACATTATTTGTTCTCTCTAGAGCTCCTGATATTTGCAAAATAACTTTAAATGCATTAAATATTAATATTTTGAATTAAACACTTTTAAATAGTCTTTCGAGAGACAGCTGCAAGATCAGCAATTAAAGACAAAATAAGGGTTAAGCATAACCATTCCACCTCCTCTTTGGCTGCTACCTGTGTTATTTCCCAGAGTGGTTCTTGGCCCCAGTTTTCCATTCAGCCTGAAGTGCTGCTGAGATGTGTCTGCACAATGGATGCATGAGGGTGGGTGTTGAGCTGGGCTTATATTCCAACAGAGGTGAAATCTTTCTAAGAAAAGCAGAAAAAAACCCAGTTTCTGTGGAAAACAGAACAGATACTTGTTTCACTTCCCCTTTACAGCTGTGTTATTCAAAGAGAACTTTGCTAGCTGGGTACCTCTACATCCTTATTCCTAGGGACACAAATGTAGGCCACCACTGACAGGTCCCCTAAAGACAATGATGCTGAATGGTCAGACTTCAAGTTTGTGGCTCACTCTGTATTCACTGGTGGTTGGCAACAGAGACAGCTGAGCCCTGCCAAAGGGACCCATCAGATAACCGGACAGAGCTGTAGCGGGGCAGTTATTTCACATTTTTGCTAAAAGCAAGGAATATAGCCATCTAGCTGAAGTTCTTAGCAAGCTTCCTTTCATTTGTTATGCTGAGGTTACAGACAATAGTGTGTGTGATGCTTCAGAAACCTTTTCTTCTTTCTTTGTTTCCTAAGTCTATGTTTAAAGGCTTGCTATAAGTGGTTTCTTTTTCATTTCCTTCCTAAGCCTGCCCGTGGACCCTAGCCTTCCAGTGGAGGTAGTATTTAGGAGAAAGGCTACAAATTTTAAATAGATTTTTTCAGAGGTTTGGGGAGAAAGAATTTGTCCATACTAATTCTTTAGTGGTTCTTGAGGAATACTTTGATCTGAAAGAGGTCCTACACATCTTATGCTGCTAATCATTACTGTGGATTTTTACTGTGGATAATACAGAATCTAACATGGCTAACAATTTATAGCAATTAAGATTTAATTTGAACTTAATAAAAGGTACTGTTTTATGTCCCTGTGGTAAGGTTATGCTTGAAGTATTTAATCCATTTTTATAGACTATTTATTGACTGTGTATTTTACATACAGTTTTGATTATAATACTTTAACAACAAAATTCTAATATTAAAAAGCATAAATTAGTTTTTCCTATAAAGTACATATCTAGACTTATTCTAATTTAAACTTCAAATGTGATTTTTAAAACTGACCCCCTAAAACTTTTTATTTACCCTGGTGTGACTTGTTTCAATCTAGCTTAAATCAGCAAGCAATTAAATCCAAATACAAGGATGCACAGACAGGGTTATATGGATCTAAATGAGCTTTTAAAATGCTTTAAAATTATTTTGAGTGACTTCCCTATATAAATCTCGTAACCTGAGTGATGTATTAAATTAAAGCTAAATCAAAGGTTAGTGTATGAGAGCAGTCATATGTTCACTCTTGAGGAGTGAAGGGTTTACAAACAGATTTCTCCCAGGGAAGAAAAGCAATTGACACCCAATTAGCTAAAGCATATTCCTAAAGCTCAATGACTCGAGAGCAAATTACAGTTGTCATTGTGGATTTGTGAAGTGTGCTGAACCATGATGCATTCCTTCAGAGGGAAGTTGCTTCGACATGAAAGTATAAAATAAGCAGAGCATGTAAGAGTTCTCCATGCTTCTATAATATCTAGGTTTCAATAAACCAAATTTGTAAACTAACCATGAACTCAACTGGATGCATTTTTATGGATTCCTGCTGCTTGTTAAAAACCTGTCAATGACTCACCGGGCATTGAACCAAAGTGCAGTATATCAGTCCCTTCCTCCCTGCCATTGGTGGGCCCTTGGTTTTGTAGCTGTAAGGTGTCACAGAGATGGTCTGTGCCTGAGCACAGTGACATGAAAGTCATTGCTGCATGACTAGTAAGAGGTGGGCATGTTACTCTCTGTCTCTGAGAAGGGCTTTTCCTCCTTCAAGTGGAAGATGAGTGCTGTGTGATGGTGGTCAGGGAAACCCTCATCAGCAAGGGAAGCTTTCAAACTTCTTTATTCTTTCTTTATTTGCATGTGCTTCTTATGGAATAGCCCCAAGCCTGGACTTTATTATCAGTCAAGCATTTCAGAAAGATTATGCAAGAGGATGAGGAGAACAGCTGTCATTTACAAATATACCTGAGTCTAGGAAATAAGCTTATTGCTTTTTTTGTCACATTTAAGAAAAACCTATGTTTTAATATGGGTGAAGCAGCTCAGTTACACATTAGAAAAGGCATTACCTATTCACAGCCTCCCTTAAGCTCTTGAGCTAGTATGCTTCAGCAAGTGCAGATACAGAATCCCTCATAGCAATGCTCCAGCCTAATCCTCCAGACACACACTTAGACCTGGCATCCTGTCTGTGTATGTGGTGCCCATGGCAGCTGCCCACCCAGGGATCACAGTGCTACCTGCCCGAGACACGGTGCTGCCTGCCCAGGACACAGTGCTACCTGCCCGAGACACGGTGCTGCTCACCCAGGACACGGTGCTGCCCACCCAGGACACGGTGCTGCCCACCCAGGACACGGTGCTGCCTGCCCAGGACACGGTGCTGCCTGCCCAGGACACGGAGGCGCAGCTGCGGCCCCACGGGTGCGAGGGCTGTGGCACGTCCGCAGGCGTGGTGAGGCGTGGGGTCAGCAGGCAGTGTCACCCGGAGCCCGTCACGCGGCCTGCTCGGCTTCGGTCATCCTCTTGATTCAGCAGCTTCAGTGTGGTCCTGAATAAGGATGCTTTTCTCAACTGGAAGCAGAAACTACTTAGCGATGAAGTAATTAAATCACGCTGCTCATGAAAAGCCCTCACTCTCAATTAACAGTATTTGTCGTAGCTCCCAGAGTACAATCATGGAAACAAAGACTGAATTGAGAACAAAGAGAGGGAACTTTTTGCGAAATTTAAATATCAAACAAATTTCATAACAATTTGAAGCATGTCTGCTTGATTTAATTGGTTTTAAGCAACACACTCCAAGGTTCTAGGTACATAAATAAAATTTGAGTGTTTTCTGATTGTCTTTCTTTGCAACTTTATTGCTCAAAAATGGGGTAACAGTTTTACCACAGTTAAGAGCCTTATGAGATAAAGGGAATCTTTATATTCTGTCTGTTTAGTGAGAGTTTTGAAAACCTTGCTCTTTGTCTCCTGTAGCTGACACAGAATGTAGGAAAGGGTAAGGAAAGATGAAGGTTGACTCAGCCATAAAAAAGAGAAGAATCTTAAAATAAGTATAAAACCAGGAAATCCGACAGGAAACTCTCACAATCTTAATGGTAGCTAACTACATTTTGTGATAGGGAAGTGAAACTTGTATAAAGCCTCATAAAATACAGTAAAGAAAAAAGTGCATTCACATTATCTGTTACTTCTTTCAGCATGAATAATAAAAGATTTTGTTCCTTTTTAGAAGATTTGTCTGTCATTGCTTTAATTTTATTCTTTTTCAGGTAGTAATTTTAAACTTCTATTACCTATTAAACCAAATAATACTCGTGTAAATTTTATTTTAGTTTTCTCACTTAGTTTGACCATCTTGTCTTTGCAGGAACCTCATCCTTCTCGAATAAGACCTGAAAGTGGTCCACAAGCAGGTGGAACCAGACTTACCATCACTGGTAGAAACCTGGCCACTGGTTCCAAGAAGGATGTTCAAGTTTCAGTTGGTAGCCAGCCTTGCAATGTGTACGTAGTCTGAGTAACTAACAATACAGAGCTGTGACCTAAAAAAGAACCAACCTTTTCTGCCCTTTAGAAGTTAAACAAATCTATTGTCTATCTCTTTGTGACTCATTCCATGCAATGGAGTCCTGCATGTAACATCCAGACAAAAACTTACTCAGAGGCATCAGTTAGAAGAAGCAGCTGTGAAAACACCTTAAGTGGGAGAATTTAGATATCCAAAGATTTCTCCAGTTTTGGCTTTCTCTGTTAGACTGGCTGCTTCAAACCCACCCATGCTTTCACTCAGCATCTCCTCAGTGCTTCTGTATAAAATATCAATCTTCTAATCCCCCATAGCTTGTTCTTCTCCCTTCTTTTTCCTTTTATTAGTTGCTGCTTTTCTGTTCTCAAAAAAAAAAGGAAGGACACTAAGTCTGCTGACATCGCATTGTTCCTGTGTTTGTACTCAGTTCATTATCATATCCTGTGTCTCTTTTAAAAAGCTTAAGTGATCTGAAGGAAGTGTTGTCTCCTCTCATAGCTACTTGATACCCTGAAAAAATAGCGCCCTGGTTTTGTTGTTCTGGAGTATACGGTAAAAGAATACAAAACCCCATAATGTTAGTAACAGAAGATGTTTCCTCTTCTTTTTCTTCTCCAATCTAGTACTGAATTTGGAGATGAGATCATTTGCATTACAGGATGCAATAACAAGGTTGAACCTGTTTCAGTCATAATGAACTATGGGAGCACAACCATTACTGTACCACAGCTGTTTACATACAGTGAGAATCCTACTGTCACCAAATTCCTGCCAGTAAATAGCTTCAGCAGGTAATGAAATGTTTGTCATAACTTTTTTTACAATTGTCTTAAAATATGTATAATATGTAATAAAATTTTTATGTATAGAACTCTCTGAATTAAACTCCTGTGATCAATACAGGGACAAACATGACCCTGATTCTTGTTGGTGTCTGCTGTTGCCCAGTATTCTGGTCTTTCTGCTTAGTGGGGTACAGCTGGCAGAAGAAGATCATGTAAAAAGTGTAACATCATGACCTAATAAGCAGAAAATTCAAAATAAATTTGGCTGTGACTTCTCTTGGAGATATTACTGCCTGTCTCCTTGAATATTGTGTAAATCACTTGTATAAGATAGGATTTGGTTTTAATGTTTCCTTTTAAATTTTGGTTTGGGTGATTTTGGGGCCTGGAAGGTTTCTTTGATAGAGGAATAATGATTTACCCCATGGAATTCAGCAACTTCTTTTTTCTTCTATATAAACTAAAGCCTAATTTTATGAGTTGCTTTGAGGTTTACTATCCCTCTAAATCCATGTTACTTCAATGACTTTAATTCCCATTGTCAACTTGTGTGCATTCTTATTCTTATGTGAATGTATTCTTTTTTTTAAACAACGTGCTGCAAATAAAAGGGAATAGAGAAGTCAGGTCCTACAAACCTGTGGAAAATACCCTCTCACCTTTGTCTCCATGTGTCTATTGTAAGCAGAATGATTTTAATAATAACTTTGGGGAAGTAAAGCGCACAAAAATTGGAATCAATAAGGAGCCAAAAATCCTGTTAAAGCAATTTGTACTTTTTTTAATTCTGCTGTTTTAAAATTAGTTTTAAGTTGACATTGCTGCTTTTAAATGCTTTGGTCGTCAATAGCTTTAACAGAAGTGCTTTTTGTAGGATATCTAATTGTCATATAGGCATTATACATAGCTTTTTCTCAGTGGAAGCAATAGCAGTGCAGGGTGAAGCAATGTATAGTTCTGGTAGTCTGCCAGTGACTTGACTTCTTTTTTTAATTCTGCCTTGCAGTGGAGGGAGAAATATTACAGTAACTGGAACTGGTTTTGAGCTCATCCAGACTTTCTCATTGGTGGTATATGCAGAGCGTCCAGAAGCAGGGAAGATGAATCAAAAAAGGGTAATTTTCTTTCCTTTCCTCCAAAGGCATAACACTGGATGCACAACATATAATCTGTTCAAAAAGTGCATATAAGTTTTCCCACTGGACTTCACTGGGCTTGGACTGAAATAAGGTTTGAACAGATTTCTGGGTCTGTTCAGGGTTTTTGTGTGGAAGAAGATCATGGCTTTCCTACCACCTTGACTTACATTCACTTGTACTTTGCCATCTTCTCTTTAAAATTATTTTCATTCAATATGAATAAGGATAAAAGATGTATTTCCAAATTTGGAAGTGTTTGTTTTGTATCTTTCTCCTTTTTCTCCCCATGCAAACATTAGTGATTTGCCTGAAACAGAATCTAAATCTCAACCATGCAGAGTACTCAGCTTTGCACAATCAGTGCCTATTATTTTCTCACATCTCAATCAACCAAGTCTTCTTTTCTTTCTTGCTCCATGCGTATTCCATCTGTAACAGGTCAAAAAAGGTTGTGAAAAATAACAATACAAAAACAAACAAGCAAAGAAAACCCCTTCTTGCATCTCCTGTTAAGAGGAACTGACATTACCAATAGCCTCAATTTCCCACTGTTCTAGTGAAGATCACAATTTAATGACATGATTTAGACTTAAAAGTGATCTTCTAGTAATGACATTATAAGACTTTTTCCAAGGCTGGCTCTTCATTTTAAGACTGTCTTGTGATCCATAAAGAGATGATAATGTGCATGTTTTGTATTATAAGCATGGTTCAACTTTCAGATTATGCCAAAGCCAGCTGGATTTAGGTCCATTAGATCCCTATCCCTAAAGATTTTTAAGAGGAAAACTGCCTACATTTCCTTAGGCATAAATGGCAAGAGGTAATTATCTTGATAACCTTGACTCCCAGAACAATCTAAAAGTCCGTTTAGCATTCTTGACAGTGTTTATCAACATTTCTTACCCCTCTTCTTATATATACTCAACCTGTTAGCTTAAGTCAGCATTACATATAGCACACATTTTTCATTAAGACTAAGAGCTTTTCTAATCTTTTGGTTTGCTTCCACTTACATGACAATATCAGAAATGTTGGGGAGAAGCTATCAAATTGCCTTAAGTCATGAAGTGAGATACAAAAGTGGTAATAGAATAAAAGTTGAGGGTTCCTGTTAGTGTTGTAGCCTGTGGTTAATGTTACTGAATGACTGAAAGAGTGTCAGGGTAAAAACATTTTTGAATTTGGGATGGAGAATGGGTGAACTGAGTTGTTACCTTGAGTAGTTGAGTGACAACTATTGAATTTTATACCAAAATTTCACTTAATAATTGTATTGAATTTCAATGAGGTATTATATGGTGTGAGCAGAAAATAATTGACCCAAGATACTCAATGGTACAGAAGATGATCAGGATTAAGGGTGACATGGTAACTTCCTAATCTGAGAGGCACTTGATGGTATCAGTCCAGTGGTAAAGAACCATAGAATTCAGAGGCAATGGAAACTGATCCATAGCCCAAGCTTTTTCTGCAGGCAACTGCTAGACCATAGAATCGATGATTTATTTCCATCAACAAATTTATTTCATTTTCTTTTTCAAAAATACCTCATACTATGGTATTTCTGCTGTATGGAGAGGATATAAATTCAGTGGTTTTATTTCTACAGTCTAAAATTATCAACAGTTATGTACAGAAAGGAGTCAGACTCTAAAATATGCATAGTCTTCTTCTTGTCTTGTTTCTTACAGTTTTATGGAAAGCTTGTTACAAGACTCAATGAAACCACAGTCGTTTTTTCTTCTCCACCAATATTGGAAGACCCAGAAAACTATAACATTACCACTGTCATTCTAATGGATCATTATGAGTTGGTTGTAAAAAATGAGAGCCACTCCTTCGCCTATGTTGCAGACCCAACCTTTGAAAACTTCACAGATGGTATCAAAAAACAAGTCAACAAACTTATTAATGCAAAGGTAAAATTGTCAAGAGTTGGTGGTTACTCATTTTGTCCTTGAAGCATGTATGGAATTTTTCCTTCCGTTCTCAAAGCCTTAACAGATGTTTGGTCTCATACCCCAAAATGCTTGGTAGAGTCCCTTGCCTCTGCTAGATGATGAACATCGTCAGCTCCCCTTTCCTTCCCCCACCCTTTCTCAGAGAGAGTTCCTATCTTTTTAGCCATACTTTGGGTTCGCCAGGGATGCCCCCTTCTGCTGAGCCTGGCATTTGGAAATGCCCTGTCCCAACAGAGCTCCCAGGAACTGGAAGGGACATCTCATCTCACACCAGGAAGGAAGGGAGAGAAATCACGTAATTCCCAATCACTCTGCTGTTCTGTAGGCTGCAGTGCCAATCACATCTGCTGCTAAAAGTGATCCAAATAGAATGTTGCAACTCAGGATTTCTTGTCTCCCAAGACTTTGCCATGATAACTTACTCTTTTATTTTTTGTCCAGGGGAGTAACCTGAACAAAGCCATGACAATAGATGAGGCCCAGGCTTTTGTGGGTGATGAGCCTTGCAACATAAAAACTCTGACTGAAACAGACTTATATTGTGAGCCACCAGAAGTACAGCCTCAGCCAAAGAAACGGCAGAAGAGAGATACCATCAATAACCTTCCTGAATTCATTGTAGGTTACCTTTTCTATAGAATTTAGTATCATGTATGAATAACACTGTTACAGTGCCTCTTAACTGAAGTAATTTCTTCTCCAAAGTTGTTGTAGTACTGTGAAGAAACTCCTTGCAGTTCTCTCTTCCTCCAGCTTCTGCCTGCTGCATAAAAGATGTCACATGTAAAGAGCAGTCCCAAGCTGCCAAATGCCTTCTACCTTCATTACATAGAAATGTAAAACTCTAGCTAGACAGACTGAGGATTTTCTTCCTCTGCTGAGCAAAATTAAATTACTTCATGGAATAAAGTGCTAGTGACCCAAATTCAGTTTAAAATATTCAGAAGTATTTCCTTTCTTTGACAGTTTAAGCTAGCAGTTCACTTGTGGAAATTACTGAGAATTCAGAGTGCAACTGAGAAGTGGACCGCCTTACATTTGCACTTGTTGAGACAAATGTCTGTTTTTATCTAATTAGGTGAAATTTGGGCTCCGGGAATGGATTCTTGGAAGGGTGGAATATGATACCCGTGTGACTGATATCCCACTGAGTCTTATTTTGCCACTGGTATTTATTCCTATGATAGTAATCATTGGCATTTCTATCATCTGTTACAGGTAAGTTCTAACTAGGTGCTAAAGCTTTCAAGGTACTACCTGATTGTTTTCAGCTCAGTCTACAGAAACTATCTTCATCTTTTTTATGAGCTGCAGAGTTAAGAAAAGGAGTTACAGCTGGAAATATGTATGAGCACCAATTTATTCCTCTCACACACACCAAATTCCTTGGTGTCAGTCAGCTCAGTCCCTCCTTTATAAATAAACACAAAAATTCGTCCCAGGCTTTTCAAGTAAACAATTGCAGACTGAGCACCCTTTTGAAATGGCAGCTAAAGTGGCACTTGTGAAGGAGATAACTTATTCTGTATACATAGCCATCAGCATTTATGCTGCCTCAGTCAGCACTGTATGTCTTGGCTGGATGGATTTGACTAAGGGGTCATTTTCATCTTTCCAGCTAAATGTTACCCACACACAAACTGCATTATTTATGTTGGAATTCATGCTTCATAAAGAGCCAGAATATATGCCTGTATTTCACTTAAAACCTTCTTAGTCCAGTTTTAAGGTTAGTAATGAGGGCCTCATACTGTCCCTCAGGAAGGACTGGATTTCACTCTTACAGTACATATCAGTATAGCTGAAGCATGTGCTGTACAGCCCTTGTGTTCTTGTGGACCTTCATCAGCCTTCTGAGTTTGATCCCAGACACACTCCTGGGTGGCTTAGAGCCAGTACAGAACAGGTTGCATGCAGTTCTTATTCAGTGCATACAAACTGAGTTTCTGTACTTAATATATGATTGAAAGCATTTGTAGCTACTCCCTGTTGGATTTTAAATTACTGGCCCAAGTCTGCTTTGAAGCAACCAGCCCATGACGGTGCCAAGTTGCTTTACATGGAATGAAGATTTCGGCCACTGCTGCTGTTTTTCTCTTCTATTCTCTTTCTGCTGTATTAAAAAGAAAAATCAAAGCCAGGAAAATTTCCTCCAGTCCTTGGGCTTCCCTCTCAGAGCTGTTGCAAATTATTTATTTTTGTAGTTTGTAACTTTCAAATATCTTGCTTCTGTTCCATAAAGACGCAAGAGCCAACAAGCAGAACGAGAGTATGAAAAAATTAAATCACAACTTGAAGGGCTGGAGGAGAGTGTCAGAGACCGGTGCAAGAAGGAATTCACAGGTATGACAGATATTTTCACTGCTGTGGGTACTCTTGAGTAAGGACGCTTAACCCGGAGCTCTCGAGGTAGCTCCAGTGTCCTTTATGCGAGCGAAACCCCTGCTGGGAAAAGCTGCAATGGTTTTATCACTCTCCCAAAGTACAGAGTTCTTGCTACCACAGGTGATCTATTTCTGCTGGCTCCTCTGGATCCCCCAGGCGTGGTATAAAGGCATGGGCGAGAATGAAAGGCGACAGAGGGCTCTTCTCTGGGATAATTGTCTTTTTATTGTAAATCCAGTGTTGCATTGTGAGGGTCCAGGGAGGAAGTGTGGAGACACCCAGGTGGCTGGATTAACCCAGGAGAAAGAGAGCAAGGAAGCTCTGCAGGGGTCTTTTAAAGGGAGGTGGTACCAGGGGACACCCAATGGGAAGACACCTGGTTCAAAGTGACCAGTGGAGAGCAGGAGAAGAGAGACCTTTCCAGGACATGACCATATTGAGTCTTCCAGGGCATAACCTTACATGGAACCTGAAGTTGGGGATACAGGTGACACAAGGGAAATATGGGGTTTCACCACAGCTCAGGCAGGGAGTTCAGATATTGGAGGGAAAAGGTTCAGAGGACATTGCCCTGGGTCTCTTCCCACCAATTCTGAAGTTCCACAGAAGCAGCTTCTGCCAAGTACACTGCTACACTTGAGCAATCGAGATAGGCTGGAGGAATGGTGCTAGCTCACTAAAACTGTCTTCTGGGAACAAATAATCAATACTTCTTACTTTACAATTACTGACATTGACATAGAGCAGATATTTTACTATTATGTATGAGAGAAGTAAATAAAATAGGTAGCTGAGATTATTAAAAGAAACAGATAATTTTAGTCTAAAGGAAGCACAGAGTTAGAAACTGGGACTAGAAACTAACTGAGATTGGGATTACTTATAGCTATTAATGTGATTGGCCATTAACACAAAGGTAAGAATGTTTTGTAGTGACTAAAAGAGCACTTAGTATTTAGTACAATGCCTGTGTGGGCAATGTATGCACATTAAAAACTCTTTTCAGAGTTACAAAATTTATTTGCAGCCATCAGCAATTTGGTAAATTCAGAGGAAAGACATAGCATTTTACCCTGTTTATCGTGGGAAAATCTTAAGCTTGATTTGAGGAGCTAGCTAATTGTTCTGTGTAAATGTAGAGGCATCGTCCCAGGGAAGGCAGCAGGAGGTGTGAAAGCTGAGCATTTTTACATGTAGAACTACTCATTGCAATGCTTAAATTAGACATCTGAGTGCAAACATTGCAAATATTGGCCTAAATGATTACTATTAAATGTCACCTCATTACATGAATTATACTTGCTGTTGGGTCATGTTGAAATAATCTCTATTAAAAAAATATCCACATGCTTTATTTCTAAAGAGAAAACATTATTTCATATTGACAACAGCTAAAAAGCAGGATTGAATAAAACAGCAGTTTCAGGTTAGAGTTTGAAATTAATTTAAGAAGTTCAGAGTATCTCAAAGATTTCAGCCATGCTGGAAGCTTCTTGGTTTTTTTCTGGCACTTCTGGGACAGGATGTTCTTTACTTATACCATCTTCCTTTCTCTGGAAAATCAACTCCCTCCGGGTTCTGGACACAAACTAGAAGGAAATGTTTGAATCAATTCCAAATGGGCTTAATTTCAAACTGCATTTTGAACTGTGAGGGGATCTATCAAGGTTCTCCCTCCCTCTATCCCAGGGTACTTCATATCCATTTCTGAAAGGAGAAGGTGCTGTTCTCTTACTGGGGCAAGAGTAGAGGGTTACAGATTCCTGCTGCCTTTTTGTTTGAAGGCTTCCTCTCTGCTCCACAAAGTACAGACAGTGGGGAAGTAGAATGCACATCCAAGGAATAATCCAGTTCCTCAATTACATCCACCTTGACTTCCAGTTAAATGAAATACTGAAGTCAACACATTGTGGTTCCATACTGTGAAACTGTAATGTCAACAGCACAATGTGCAGTCAGTCTCAAACACATGGAACCAAAGATAGCCAAGGAAAGGGACAGCAGGAAGGAAGTACTAATACCACAGAGAGGGGAAACCGGAAGATGCTTTCTCCCTCAGCTTTGATGAATGCTATGAAATAAAGAGGTAAATTAATTAATAAGAGCAATAAAACTCCTGAGACAATAGGTCACACTATAGTAATTAACATGGTATTCTAGTCAATCAGCAATATTGGATAATTGGAAAGCCTTCAGCTGCTCCAAAGGATGATTCTCCAATTTTTGTCCCTTTTAAAAACTTCAGAGCTTTTGAGTCCCACAGAAATGTTTTCATCAATTTCAGTGAACCATTTCACGTTCTTCCTTCCTGCCATCCCCTTTCTTCTAATTAAATTAGCTTGCTTTACACTTTAAAACTTTCTTTTTCTGCATTGCTGTGTTTTTAAAAGAACTTTCCTTACTACCTAGATTCAGAAGGTGTAGAATGTGGATTGGGAAAAAGAAAAAGAAAACCAAACCAAAACTAAAAATATTGCAGTGTCTTTTTTTGGTTCTGTACTATAATCCTACATCCAAATATATGAACTCACACAGATGCCATAAAGGCCCTTATACAGATAGGCAACAGCAAGGAAATCATCAGTGCTAAAGGCAGTTATCCTCATGTCACCATAGGATTAGATGTGGTTTATAGTTAATAGGATAATTGTTAAAAATAGCAGGAGAAAATGTGAGATGAAATAAGAGGTTTTCATGCTGAGTTGCTTTTTCACTATTACAAGGCATTCAGAGAGATTGTGCTGCCTACAAAACCTGCAGATTTTTCAACTGAACTTTTAAACTGCATTGCATATTGCAGATCTAATGATAGAGATGGAGGATCAGACAAATGATATCAATGAAGCTGGAATTCCAGTACTGGACTACAAAACATACACAGACAGAGTCTTCTTCTTGCCCTCCAAAGACGGAGAGAAAGATGTGATGATTACAGGAAAGCTGGATATTCCTGAGGCCAGGCGCCAGACTGTGGAGCAGGCTTTGTACCAGTTCTCCAACCTCCTCAATAGCAAATCATTCCTCATTAATGTGAGTACTGAAGTAGATTCACCTTTTCTCTTAGCTAGGCATGCCTGTGTGTGCAAGACAGTATGTTTGCAAGAACAACTGAATCAAAGTTAATAAAAATAAGTGATTTTCCTATGGTTCTGATTTCACAGTAACCACGTGTCGTATGTGGCATCACAGCTAGAGCTTCCTGGTGGGGCAGATAGGCAAGATCCTATTTCTGAGCCGGGTCATGTAATATAGAGTTAGTCAACATTGCAGTGACTGTAAAAGGACAGGTCTTACCCAATCTGTCACAAAAACTGGTGCTACAAGGTTGGTTTAGCCTTTTAAGAAATGTGATCAGAGTGTGTTGATTCCATCCTCATAGAAGTCACCTGCAGGCAGCAAAGGCAGAGGCTCCTCAAGTGGCCTCTTCATCAAGACTGACAAGTGCTCACAGCAGCTCTGAAGAGACTTCTAATTGCTCACTCTCAAGAACTGAGGCTTATTGTCAGACACCTAAATATAGATTTAGACTTCTAACTTTTTCTCTTTTTTTTTCTTTTTTAATGAGACTCCAGTGCTAAGCTGATAGTTAATGGTAGTATTAGAGTTTATGGCAGATGAGAACACATTCCCACATGTACTTACATTAGTGTTTTTGTAATTTGATGTGAAAGGACTGGGAATTTGGGGGAGGGGGGAGTTGGTTTTCTCTTTTAAAAAATTGTCACAGAACACTGCTTTACATTTAATTAAGACATCCTTTTTAGATAAGGTTTTAGTTAAGTATATAAGGTTCCTTAGGTCTGTCCAGTACACTGTGTGTATCTAAAACCAAATTCTAGCCAACATGTTCTTATAAGTGGTTTTTTCAAACTTTTGAAAACTTTTTGATTCTGCGCTTGGGAGATTTAATATTAAAATAATAGTGCTTGTCTTCTTAGTTCAGACAAGTGCTGAGGTTCTTCAGAAACCTGTCATCTGACTTGATTTTACCTTTGTTTTCTGTTTCAGTTTATTCACACGCTGGAAAACCAAAGGGAGTTCTCTGCTCGAGCTAAAGTGTATTTTGCATCTTTACTGACAGTCGCTCTACATGGAAAACTAGAATACTACACTGACATCATGAGGACACTGTTCCTAGAACTGATGGAGCAGTATGTTGTGGCCAAAAACCCAAAGCTGATGCTAAGAAGGTTTGAATTGGTTGTTGTATTTTCTGTATGTCTCTGGCTTTCTGTAAATGTGTTTCTTTTGCAATGTGACTGTATTACAATGCCAGCTATTCGTAAAAGTCAGAAATAGTTGGCCCAAGCATATCAGCAAGACAAGCCCACCAGGAGCAGCTGTGGAAGGCACAGTCAGGACTGCTGGACAGGTCTGCTTATTCAAATACTGTAATGTAGAAACACCTTACTTCAAAATACCACACTGAACATTTCATTTGCTTTTTAATCTAACTTTATTCTAAATGATCTAGCATTTATACCACACATCCCTCCATAATGAGCACACATAATCAGCTTGCATTGTGCATTCAGTGAAGGCTTGCTCTAGTGGTTTAACCCAGCTGTTATCCCAAATAAATTACAATAGACCTTGCTCTGTATACGTTGTAGATTTGTAATCTGTAGGTTATTTCCCAGTAACTGCACAACTGGGTTAATTTTTTAACTCTCATAGCATAGACCCAATTTAAGATTTTGCATAAAGGATGTATACTTTTCAGCAATGAGATGAAGGTACCTACCCAGTACAAAGTACAAAGCACTTACCCTAAAGCAAGTATATGCTTTCAAGACTCTATAGGGAAATCATTGCATTAGGAGAATGCATGCAGTTAAGCATGTAAAAATATTGTATTTCAAGCAAGCAGTGTTTTTCTTTAAGACATTGTCATTAAGTACCCTTACCATATTCGGGGTTGGTTTTTTTTCAGATCTGAAACGGTTGTTGAGAGAATGTTGTCTAACTGGATGTCTATTTGTTTATATCAGTACCTCAAGGTAAGAGTTGAAGTCTGTTGCCTGGGGGGGTTTTTTTAATCAGTAATGCTTAAAAAAAGCTGCATTGAGTATATCTTTTGGGTTTGCTTTATTTCATTTCCTTTCCTTTACATAGGACAATGCCGGGGAGCCTCTTTATAAATTGTTCAAGGCTATCAAACACCAGGTAGAAAAAGGCCCAGTGGATGCTGTACTAAAGAAAGCCAAGTATACATTGAATGACACAGGCTTACTGGGAGATGACGTAGAATACACACAGTTGGTAAGAAAAGCATTATTAATAGATTATAAAATCTTGTTTTATTTTAAAATTAATTCCTATAGTCCTAAGTCTGTACATAGTTTTCTAGTACAGGAAGTTTCATGCTAGTACAGTTTATGGTTTACTGTGAACTGCTTAGAAGTTCTGGTCATGGGCAGGATTGTCCATAGTTTGACCAAAACAAGTCTCCAAGAAGGAAAACAGAATTATAAAGTATCTTCTAAGATAAAATCCAAACTCCGCCACTGAGGAACCCATTTCAATAAATCCCTTTCATAATTTTCAGTCTGTCTGAAAAGTGGTCAGGATGTTTGGCTCCTCCCCTTTTCTCATCTAAATTCATCGTCATTTGATTTTTGCAGAATTCTTGCACTACGTTTATGCTTGAACTTCAGGTTTTCTCCCTTGTGATTGCTGCTGATCAGCATATTGAACATCATTTTAGAGATCATTTTATCAGTGTACCAGGAGGAGGTCCTCTGCAGTCCTGTGAGGTGGCTCTGCAATCTCCAGAACACTTTATGAACCTCTTTATGCAGTTTTTCCTTTGTGAGTCAAGCTCTCCTGAACATGGGCAGTCTAACTGTCATTGAAAGGTGTCTATTTCCTCTTGGGAAAATAATTCCCTACAGTGCCTCAACCGCCAGTTCTGGAGACCCCTGTTAGATGCTTCAGATGGGATGGAGTGGACATTCCTGGCAAGGGAATTCCCCCTCTGAGCTCAACCTCCCCCTGTATCTGATCACCAGTGCCATGGTTCACTTCTCTTCTATTATGAATTCTACTTTGACTTAATTCTGTTCATTGCCAGAATTTTCCACCATTGTTCAACCATACTCCAGAACACAGATTCACTGTCCTTTTGGACAAACTGAAGCAGCCCACCCTTTAGCTGTTCAGGGAATGTAAAATCTAGTTTTACTCTTTCTGACAGTCTTGCTGGTTTTCTTCAGGATACAGTGTAGTGAATATCAAAGATGCACAGACTGTCCTTCAGAGACCAATTCATGATATTTTTTTTCCCTTTCTGATTTACTTTTTTTTGACTTGTTAGGAGTCATTTGTAATGTCTCCAGCTGAGAAAGGTCCAATAACATATATGCAGCATGGAAAAGAAACTTAATAAAAAGCTTTGTTAAGTCCTGGTTTAAAAAAAAAAATCACCAAGAAGAAATATTTTAAGTTCAACTGATATTTTGGGGATTAATTGAGTTACCATTTTTATATCTGAGCCAAAAGTGCCACCCACAGAAGACACAGTGATTGCAATGCTGGCTATAATTTCTGTTGTGTATGAAGAACAAAATTTATTTCCGAGGTACATCATGTAAGACTTAATGGCAATAATTAATTTACTTAGTCTGTTTCTTTTCACACGCAAAAAAAGCCTGCAATTAAGCTAAATGAATCCGTGTGAAAGCAGAAAATTTGTGTAGTCAATCAGGTGTGGGCACAACATACATATTAGCTAGATATTAAACATTATAACATTGTACAGTAGCAGGATTTGGTCTAGGCCTATAGATTTCCCATCAAACAAATAGTTTATGTGTGCATGCATGGAAGTTGATGAGATATATGTATATGTGCACATGTGTATGATAAAAGATTATGAAGGGGGTACTATAGCTATGAAGAGGGTACTATAGCTATGAGTTTTTGGGATCTTTGGCACGGTGATGATGTTGTGGTAACTCTGAACAGTGAGGGAGCATTTGTGCACCAACGGAGCTTAAAGCATGAGTTAATTCCTTCACTTCTGCCTGAAAGTGAGACAAGGTGGGTAAGTATGGCATAGAGCAGTTGTCTGCTCTCTAATTGTTCTTATTTAAAAGATGAATCTGTTTTGCATCACTGGTTACACTGACATGCTGCATACTGAACCAGCAGCAAAATCATGTCTAGTTAGCATAAAGCTAACAGGAAAAGGAAGGTGAAATCTCATTATTAGTTGAGAGTTCTGTCAAGGGACAGTGCAATCATGTTTAATTTGACTGCCGTATGGCATAGCTTTTCTTCACTGTATAAAAATACCAGCATTGCAAGTTTATTTCTGAGGTCTGATGTGATAAATTCAGACATTATGGTTGGCAGGACCATATGTATCTGAGAGCTGCAGTGCTTCACATGTGCCTGGCCTCCTAAGCTACCTGATTGGCAAAAGATCCGTGAGGCTTCTGAGTTGTTGTACTGATTCAGCTAGTGAAAGAAAGAGGCTTTTCATAATATCAATTAATTATTTGATTTTGTTGATTTTTTCTTTTTTCCTGAGGAAGCTTCCTGGCCATGGTTTTCTTATTTGCTTTTGTCTATATTGGAACTGACATTTACATAGCAAAGCTAGTTTCACGAAAATCACTCTAGATTTAGCAAATTACAGGCTTTCAAGAAATTCTCTTGAACATTAAAAAACCCATGTCAATACTATCAGAAAACAGTAATATTTTAGAATTATCATAAGCTACTTAGGTGTATTCCCTGGAGCTATTAGAGTTATTATGACAACAGTAAGCAGCAAATGAGATTTTCAAACACATAAGATGATAGAAATTACTTTTATATGTACTTTTATGTGTGTGTGTGTGTGTGTGTCTTTAATGAACAGCTGGTCGCAGGAGGTAAAGTTTGGAGAGCTGAACAACTCACTGCTCATCAGCTGAGCCATGTTAAATCACCATATGTACAGAAGTAGTCTGCTCATCTTTGAAACCACAGCCATGAAGACAGCATAAAAGAAGACAAAAGCACATCATATTCTAGGAGTTCAGTGAATTGCAGCTCAGATGATGATTGGGAACTAATGAAATTTGGGCACTGCATTACTTGGGCTTTTTTATGTTTAGGATTATCATGTTAAATGAGAAGCATGTAACGAGTCAGTGGTCCAGTTGCTTTGTTCTTGTGTGTTTCTCTTTAATAAAGTCCCAAGACTCGATAATATTAGCATATTAAACAAGACTAAATCTATTCTGTATCTTCTCTAGTTTCTCATAGTGGGAGAAATTAACTGGAATTTATGATAGCTGGTTGGCTGCATAACAGCAAAGGATCCTTCAAATAATCCCTCAAATAATCCATACTCCCATTGCAGATATGTGTTGCTGTGCAATAATCATTGCATGCTGAATTTCAGATACTGTTTGCATTTAAATTACCCAGAAAAACAGATTCAGATGTAATTCAGCAGCGATTTGTCTTAATAACCATGTACATTCTTTTCTTTACAGACAGTTAATGTATATGTGCAAGAGGGAGGAAATGATTCCATACCTGTGAAAGTGCTGAACTGTGATACTATATCACAAGTAAAGGAAAAGATAATAGACCAAGTCTATCGAAATCTGCCGTGTTCTCAGTGGCCAAAAGCTGACAGCGTAGTTCTTGGTAGGTAGCTACTTGTGATACTATATTGAACAGGTGAGACATGTTGTGTGACTGTATTTTCTCAAAAAATGTCTATGAGAGGATTTTATTGCTTGGTTTTATTTTGGTTTGTTGTCTATTTGTTGGGTTTGGTTTTTCTAAAAGCTGAATTCATGTTCAGCTGAATGCAAAAATACAGCATTTTGCAGCAATCTTAATATGCCTTAAAAATTAATGTTTTCTTACAGAGTTAGTTTTCCTGACTCTTAAAGTTTTGGTATACTGTCATTAGCGTGCAAAGAGCCTCTTAATGACTGTTAGCACAAATGAATTCATGTCTGACAGAGTGAGTATCTCAGGTACTAATTAATGTGATAATGACAGCATGGTTAATTAACTGATGCAGAAGTAATGATGCAATTCAGAAACTGGTACTGATTTTTAGTTGCCTTTACGGTGGTTATTCGAAAGAATTATAACTTACAGCAACTGCACTTTTAGGAGATGATGAAACATCTAGTCTCTGAAAATCTCCTTCTTGAAGGCTTTCAAAATAGCTGTTCTCTTCTTGACAAAAAAAAAAAAAGAAATGGTGTTACTTAAAAGGCCTAATAATCTCAGAATAAAAGCTCCAATTAGTATTTTTTTTAGTATTTTCATTACTCTATTAATCTGAAAGTAGAAGATGGAATTCTTGCTCTTCAGAAAATCCTAGTAAATCCTCTAAAAATGTCTTTTCCATTCCACAAAATCCTACTCTAATTTGGACCAATAGCAGATCTTATTATATATATTTATCGAATTCTATGCAAAGGAATTTAACTTTTTGTGGAAGACAATCAGAAGTCATATGCATGGTTAGGAATAGTTCATGCAAATTTCTGTCATAAAGACCAAAAGATTAAGCAATAAAAAACACACACTGGGGCATGTTCTACATTACTTCTTTTGATGTGATGTGCCAGTGGGTCTGTAAAACATTTTTGGAGTAGTTATTTTTGCATATGGTTAAAAACTGTTTTTTCTGACTTTAATTACCCCTTAGAGTGGCGCCCAGGTTCTACTGCACAGATCCTCTCAGACTTGGATTTAACATCCCAAAGAGATGGCAGATGGAAACGTATCAACACACTAATGCATTATAATGTAAGTTGTTTCAAAACAGTTGTTCACACCTGTTAATCTGTTTTCTAGTAAGAAATAAAATCTTTATTTGTTTTTAGAGAAACTTCAGTGCTACATACAGGTTACCCAGAGAAGTTCTTTGGCACTGTTCAAGGCCAGGCTAGACAGGGCTCTGAGCAACCTGGTCTAGTGAAAGGTGACCCTGCCCATGGCAGGGAGGTTGGGAATAGATGATCTTTAAGGTCCCTTCCAACCCAAACCATTCTATGATCCTCTGATAAAGAATCAGAAGAAAAACATGGGGTCTGAATCTAGGCAGTAAAAGCTTTAGAGTCTGATAGTCTGATATTTACTGCCTAAATATCTTACATAAAAAACACAAAACCTAAATGCCAGCACTTTGGTTTCCTCATCACTGAAGTACCCAAATCCAAATTGCACTTTGAACATTCAAAAGCTCCTTTTGCTAGGTGTCACATTCATCTTTGCTTTTCTCCACTACTTCCTACCCCTGAGAATTGTCTTTGTCCTTGTTGTGCTGCTAAATAGATTTTGACTTTGTCTGGTTTGTTCAATAGCCCACTCAGGAGAGCATATGTTGTCATTTTTGAACCGTGTGTTTTAGGTTTCCTACTGTGCACTCTACCACACACTTTCAGTCAATTTATCTTTCCTTTTTATGCTATTTATTGCTTTCTAACAATACAGCAGTTAATCCTGATTGGAAAAGAGAGAAGTTGGTTAGTTTTCCTCCAGAAAACAGACAGGTCTGATTCTTTGTGATAAACCCAATTTTTGTACCAAGGGCACCCACACCAGATCGAGGAACCACTTAAGCCTTGAAGATGCTCCTAATATTTTAGTAATCTCAGAGGAGATGCTGATGGGATCTTTTATTAACAGAGACAGTTGCCCAAGAAGCCTTGAAGGGCAGCATTCTTCATAGGTCTAGATTCCCTGCAACAGATTACAGAAACCGCAGTTTATGGTTTAAGAAAGGGATTCTGGAGTGCATGGTTCCTTCACAGAACATCTCTGTGTTTGTATTTTCAAAGGTCCGAGATGGTGCCACGCTCATCTTATCGAAAATGGGAATTTCCCAGCAGCCAGAGGATAATCAGCAAGATGTCCCAGGGGAAAGTAAGTATCTTGTGGCTTCCCTACCTCCCAAGATGACTAGAAGTCAAAACCCACAGAGTGTGATGCTGCTGTCTTGATTTTGTTTATCAAGCACTTCTGTGGAGCTAGATATCCCCCACCAGACTATATAGGGTTTGTTTTGTGTTACCCACTGTAAATTTGCAATGGTTTCCTTTGCCCTCATTATAAAAGTCTTAAACACTGGGACTTTAACCATAATTGCTGTGAGTCCATAATCCAGCTTAATAGAAAGCACTCTAATTAAATATTTCCTACCATATTTTGATTTTTAGTCACACTACATCTACAGTCAAACTGTATATTTCATCCTCCCAGAGCTTTGCTCTCTTCTTCTCCTTCCTTCAGCCTTTACTCACTTTCCTCTTCAAATTTCTTTCACTTCTTATTAGACTGATAATTAAATGCAGTGTTCTAGACGAGCCATGGTAGAGACTAGCTCCTCTCTGTGTGACATAATGGATATGATGTAACTTTTTATAGCATTTCTTACAACCGTGTTGCCTTGCAAACTCTTCTCTGTACAGTCATATTTTGTGTCTCCCTCCCTCTGATGATGTTTCACCACCTATGCTAACTTGTTTTTTCCCAGGACTTTTTAGTTGGCTTTGTTTGTTCCATGCATGTTGTCTCTTTAGATGCAGCTTATTTCACAATTCCTTTGTTCTTTTTGAGGTTGTCAATGCACTGTACGTTAGTGTCAGGAGTTCCCTTGTAATGTTTCTTCTCTTTCTCTTTCTCTGCTGCATAATTCTCGTATTGCTGGCTGCTACAGTATGCCTCCCTTTGCAACACAGAAAACAACCTGTTAGCTTGTAACCCGTTTTTAAAGCTTTTACTTTTATGTATTAGTGTTCTGTCTAGACCAATTTTCTGTATCACAGAATCTCTTGAGACACAATAACCATTTCAACATTCAATGCACCCAGATTTTTATGGAAATATTTACATGTGAATGTATGTTCTTTGTCACATGTACTTCCTCTACTGATTTCAGATGTTGAGTTTCTCTGGTGCTTTTTTATCCTTATAGTCAGTTCTTTTACATGAGGTAGAATTTAGATTTATGGAACAGTAATTGTTGAGATCATTCTTCCTCCCATGAGCTCATTTGATAGCTTTTCTGTCTAGCACTGATTACAAAAGCCATTACTTCACCTAGTTTCATTCCTTTAAACAGATTTACTGATCTTAGATTTAATAGGTTTCAAGGGCTGGGCAGTCAAACAGGTTGGAAATAATATGCCAGAAATGTACATTTTTCAAGAAGATGGATCTCAGCTGATAGCTCTGACATATATCGCTATTTAACAGAAATGTTCAGGCTTTCATTTCATTGATTTTGAGTGTTGGACAGGAAATTAAGATGGGCAGAATTACTTGCTGTCTACTTTTTCCTCTGTCCTCCTGGATTCTTTCTTTTGAGACATTTCCCAACAGAACGAAGAGTCTTCTAATGGTCATGTCTACACCTCTGCTGCTGTCCTCTCACCCCTTTACTGCAAGTGCCTGGCATAGCTGGCATAGCAGGTGCCAACCCAGCATGTTAACTTAAAAAGCGATCCAGTTTCATATAGAAGGCAGTGGAGTGCAGCCAGGCAAGGAGCTGATTCCTAGTCCCTGTTCAGTTTGGTTGCACTGATGGCTGGGGCTATAGTCACCTCGGCTCTAAAGAAGTGGTTTGAATGGAGCCTGCTGCTGCCCTTAATTTGCTTTGCTTGCTTAACATAGAACAGTGATCCATCTTCTGTTCTGGACTCCCAGTCTTCATCCTCCTCACCTCTCTACTCTTGTGGCAGGCAGTAGAGGACCAGATCATGTGTTTTTCTTCTTTTCTTGGGTTAGCTTTTTTCTTTCCTTCTTCTCTGCAATTATATCTTTAGCTATGTTTCAGTATGATGAAGGTCTTTGAATAAACATGATCTGTACTCCAAGGTGAATTCCTTAGTTATCTGTGTGGCATACTAAATTGTAAAGGGCAAACAGATTCTGGGGACAGTGCTGTCACACAAGGGCTATTGTATATGAGAGAAAAGTCTGCAGAGAATTCAGATCCCAAAGTATCAAGTGAAAACAGCTTCCACCATGTTTCTTCTCCACACCCTGTCTGGCACCATGGTAGAGTACAAATTTGGGATGACAGTGCTTCATGCCAGGCTACCCTGCTTTCTTTAGCACAGTAAGGTCCTCAGAGCTATCTGCTGCCAGCCTGTTATGTTGGAAAGCTATAAAATGTTACAAAGCTGGTACAAAGCGAGAGCCTGCCGTGATTTGTGAGACACTGTGTATAAAAAGGAGAGGATCAGAGGCTTTCCCTCCCACACATACACATTTATATGACATAGGGATTTACAGGGTTGGAATAAACAGAAATGCTAGCCTGACTGTGAATGAGGCTTGTGACGAAGTGGGTTTCCTTTTATTCAGAGTCTCATTAACTTGCACCTTTTGCACTGAGAAGTGTCAGCTGAAGCCATTGACTGTCGGCCAAAGTAGGAGGCTTTGTACAGACCAAAAATGTAAAACCATGTTCAGAGATGTTGCTCTAAAACCTGGCATTGCTTCCATGCTGCTTTTATTCACAGCTTCTAACAGGAAGACACTAGAAGCTGGAGATTGTGACAAATTAAATGCAGCATCTTTTGCTTCCCGTGACAATAAATGCAATTACTAATTTGTATCAAGATGGAGAATGGTTTCAGTGATTTCATACTAGTATTTCTGTACTGAACTATAAACCAAAACAACATATTCTGTTATTCTGGGTGTTTTTTTCTGGCTTGTTTTGTTTTGCTTTGTTGGATTTTTTTCCTTTTTTAATTCTGAATAAAAGTAGACACAGGGTTGCAGATCAGAAATACTAATTAGCAGATCTGTTAGGGCAGCCCTTCCTTTATTTCCATGGAGAAGTATTCATGGGGTAGGGGAGACCGGAAGGAAGATAATTTGCTGCAGGTCACAAAGGAGAAAGAGGCTGCATTGCCTGATGTTTACATCATGGTTCCCACCACTATAATTAGTCAACACAGTCTATTTTTGCCATTAGCACCCTCCCCCTATGAATTATTTTATATTGGCCAAAGAATGCCCAAGGGCCAAGACAAAGAGCTCAGGGGGAAGCATTTGACCCCTGGGCACAATCTTCTCCCTGCTTACAGATTGATGCATGCTGTGGCTATGGAGATAAAAAGGAGGTATTTCCCCTTATCTTTAATTTTCTTCATTTCCGACTTTTCCATTGGGGAAAATATTATCTCATAGAACTGTTATTTTCTCTTAGCAACCATGCTGCTAACTTATTTTGTTGCTCCATGTTCTGAATTTCTCTTTCTTCCTGCTATTTATAGCAATGAAGTGAGATCTTTGTGTTGCAGAAGTTCATCTGGTTGAGCTGTGGTCTCTTAATTCTTACTTTCCTAGGAAATAACTACTATTCCACTAGTAGCCAATTCTGCTGTTACTAAACAAACATGGAACAAATTAAGCTGCATGTAAGAGCCAGTAATCTCAGTGGAAACCCCTTCAGTGTTTCCTCTTCTCTCCAAAGTTAAACTGGACCATATACCATCAGGAGGGCAAAGAGAGGATAAAATCCTCTGAATCAAAAGAGGAAGCAGGAGTGTACCAAATGACTGACATAAGGCTGGAATATAATTTCTGCTCTAACTGCAGGATTTGATATGTTAATTTCCAAAACAAAATAACAGGGATTGCAAAAGAAATTCCATACTTCATGCCCAGCACTGGTTCTTACTGTACTGGCAGATGATTGCCATGAATGGCATCAATTATGAAATCGCAACTGCTTCAAAATAAAGTGATAGCTTTTATTTTTTCTGGCTTCATTCACATGAACTTCCCAGTTGAATTAAGGACTCCCAAAGGACAATGTGATTTAATGTGAGATTTATATTTTTCCCTACATTGCTAAAAAGAAGTATAGGTCCCAGAAGACTGCATAACTAATGCTTTACATGAGGATATATAAAGTAGATTCAAGCAAAAGTGTTGGCTTAGCCATATTATACATAAATGTTATTTTCCCCTGTGGTGTAAAATATTGAATGTACATGCAAGCTGGGAAATTCAATGTAGCGGTTGAGGAACTTAGTTAATAAACTACTATGGTCAAAATTAATGCAATTAAAAACTGATCTTTTGTGCTGTAATGGGGATTCAATTATGTTAGAGATGTATATTAAAGCATAAAACATAGCAGAATGCAAAATAATTTGTACAGTGGGGCTGAACCGCAATTTTTATGGGAAAAATAACTTTCATACTTTTAAGACATCAATTATTTTAAATGTACTGATTCAGTAACACCCACTGGAAAAGCACTATTGATTTTAGGGATTATGCCAAGTAGATACAAAAGTTCAGGAATTAAAGGAAGAACAAACAAAACCAGGAGATTTGAAAGTGTCACAGAAACTCTTTCCAAGGAATATTAATTGCAAGTTAAAACAACTGTATCATCTCTTCTAGAACTATTTGTAACAAAAGATTCTCAAGCATAGAGTTTGTCTGAACAATAATGTTGATGCTGAAATGCAAAACTGCCTTTATCCATTGTGTTGGTCTCAGCTCAGGGACCGGGTGCACAGCCAAGCCCCAGGTAGCACAGTGAGGCTCTGTACCCAGATGAGCTGTCATTGGCACCCAAGTGCTTGGTCCTGTTTCTGCTTTATTGTAACAGACCCAACCTGAGTCTCTCCCTCTAGTTTAAAATATTAATACTGACAACAAAAATTTTAACTAATCTTATTATAATGGATATCAATTTGCTTCAGTCATTACCTCTGGCTTCTGGAGTTCATGTTATCTCACTGAAGGGATGCATTTTTCCTCCAATCAGCTACAAAATCAAGTGGTGCTTATTGAATGCTGATAAAAGGAAGGTTTGAACTGAGGTACCATGCTTTGAACTCAGCAGTTGGGGTAAAGATGTGAACTGTAATGGTGTAGAAAAAAAATTGTACCAGGAGTAAGTTACAATTGGTATTTCTGTGGTGGCTGTGGGGTCAGATCTAGCTAAGTTTCTATAACTTGATCATGACTTTGAGAATTCACAAAGGAGTAGAGAACTTCTTTGTGTGTACCTCAAAAAATACACATACTGTGTTTACATGACTATCGTGGTTTAGGCATGGTATTCTCCAATTTAATCTTTTTCCACTCCAAGCCATGCACCACTTGTTCACTTCTCCCTCCCCCTCCCCTTCAGTGGGATCAAGAGGACAACTAGAGTCATAAAAGGTAAAAATCAGAGGTTGAGATAACAACAATTTAGTGGAAACAGCAATGAGATAAGAAAATGAACAGTAACAGCAACAATATTAATAACAGAGGGTACAAGTAAAGAAGCATTATTGCTCACCATGGAAATCCCCAACAACAGACAGTATCCAACTCCTCCCTCTGTCATGCTGCTCCCACTGCTCCCTACAGCTTGGAACTGACATTACCCAACCACTCCCTGTGGCTCAGAACCAGTGTTCCCCACTGCTCCCTCCACACTCACTCCACTGGAAGGAAGCCATGCTTCTCAGAGGAGGCTCCCTTCTCCCCACCACTGACAATGACATGAGGTGATATAGAATAACCTCCATGTCCTAGCCATGATCCCTCCTGGCTACTGCAAAAATTATCCCTGTCCTGGCTTGAACCAGGACAATGACTGAACAGGAGTTTTCTTATTGTGTGATTCCTTCCTCTCCCTTTAGTCTTGACAAGAGCAAGCTTTTTCAGCTCTGTGTCACTGAACATTTGGTACTTGAGTTGTATATGTTGGACAGGAGCAGAGTAATCTAGATCCCCTTGGCAAGAGGACAGGTATGTTACGGATAGGGAACATGTACATATGTATACGATTATTTTCATGTTGCTGTTTTGGGGTTGGGTGATTTTATAATTATTGCACTTACTGTTTCTAGGGCATGCACTCCTGGAAGATGAAAATAAGGTCTGGCATCTAGTCCGGCCAGTGGATGAAATGGATGAAGGTAAATCAAAGCGGGGCAGCGTGAAAGAAAAAGAGAGGACCAAAGCTATTACAGAAATCTACCTGACCAGACTTCTTTCTGTGAAGGTAGGGCTCAGATGTGCTATAGTTACACCTACTTCTATAGATTTTGAGATACAACTGAAGAAAATGATGCAACTATTAGTCATGCATTTGGCTGTGATTTGGAATATGTGTCGTGTATATACAAGCTGGTGTTCAATGTTTCAAGTGATTAATATGCCCTGAGGAACATTACTGGAAAAGAGATAAAGTACAACTCCTGATCAAAGCTGAGAACCATGATTATGTGATTGTTAAATAAGGATTTTCCTTGCAAGACAAAGATGGATATTCTGCTCTGTGCCACATGTTTAGATAATATTTTGTTGGGTTTTCTTTTGAACTGAATGCTTTATAAACTCCTACAAAGCCTTATATTTCCTTGTTCTTGTATGTGATCAATGCTGCAGTAAAACCTAGAAAAATAAAGTTTCCAAATAGTCCTTTTAAAGCATTTTTTCGTGCCTATACTGCAGAATTGATCACGAGCAAAATAATTTTTTGAAACATTTCTCCTTGGAGAAAGAATTTTGAATAACGTGTTTAATGACCCCAAAGCCAGGCTGCTTTCGTGAAAATGAAGGCTGTCTGGCTCCAGCTAAGGCCACTTGTCCAAGTGTGGAAGTGGATATGAAGGAAAGCCTGTGCATGGTTGACAGACTCAGGACAAAGATCCAGAAAGATGCTTGCATCCCCTTTTTCTTTTAATAAAGTCACTGCTTTTGTATTCCCAATAGCCAGTTTATAGATTGTTACCAGTCTGGAGCTTTACTGACTCATAAAGTGTTGTTGAGGTGTTATGGCTATCACAGCTACCCCTACAACCCAGGGACTGTCAGTGTGTTCTTGCTGACAGTAGAATGTCTTAGGGCTCCTTGCTGTCTGGGTCCCTGCCCTGTTTGGAAGCTGGCAGCTGGAGTGATGGTTGGAAAGAGAATGCAGCCCTTCAAAGGTGTCCATAGAGCAAATCAGCTGACTGGGAATGAACTCTATGTGGCCTCAACAGGGTCGTCTGTACAACAAGGGGGCAGTCCCAGAGGTTGCAGTTGCTAGGAACCAGGCAGATGCAGGAATCCAACCAAGCACACAGCCCTCCTGGACACCTCTCCTTGGGCTCAGTGGAGCTCATGGACCTGAGTCAGACTGGGTGTCTGATAAGGCCCAAGTGCTTGCCCCTAAACAAGAAGGGCAAATGCTCACTGGTACTTCTTCCTCTCAGTCTCTTTCTAAAAATTGCATGGTGCTCTGGTGTCAGAGAAACTGGATGTGGAAAGTTGCAAAACCATTACAAAGTGGCTAAAAATTATTTTATGTGCACAATGACCCTGAAGTGTAAATGTAGCAACCAGTTTCTTCTTCTGTCAAGCAGAAGGCACACCTTTCTGTGTAAACCATAGGGTCTCTGGTGAAGTCACAGCCTTCAGTCTAGAACATAAAATTGTGCTCTAGAAGGTCTTTACTGTGTTAGCAGTTTACAAAGTCACTGCTCCAAGAAATTGCTTGTTCTTTGTCACTCTTAGCACTCAGGGTAAAGGCCATCAGTGACAGCAACTGGATTATGGTCTCTTAGTGTCAATAGGAATAAAAGGTGCTAAGAGGGTACTGAGTTCAGCTTGTAACACAGTGGTAACTGATGTTTTAATATTTGATTTTAGGGGACGCTTCAGCAGTTTGTAGATGACTTCTTTCATAGTGTGCTCAACTCAAACCACGTGGTGCCACCAGCTGTGAAGTACTTCTTTGACTTTCTTGATGAGCAAGCAGAAAAACATGACATCAAGGATGAAGATACCATTCACATCTGGAAAACAAACAGGTACGCTATGAAGAGAGTTGTACTTGTATTGCAGAGAAATTAGTATCATTCCCAGGTATATACTAGCACTCTTACCACAAATTAAAGTAAATTTCATTTATAATCCTCAGAATCATTTTAATTGACCTAATATGTTTGTATGCTGAAAATGATTCCCTGTAAGCCTAGAAGCTGCAAAAAAATGATACCAGCTTACCTAGGAATTGTCACTGGCAGATTTACTATGGGGTTTCTTTTGTCTTTCCTCAGAGAAGAGGAAAGCAAGAGGTAAGTGGGACTAGATTTACCTGTCAAATTAAAAAATCTTATACATACTATATAGTTTCTCTGACCACGCACTCAAGATCCTTCTCGTATGAGTTTTTCTGTGAGAGATGTAAAGACTTGGTTTTCAGATGTGGAAACCAGACAAGCTTGTATAAACGTTGAAATATAAAATTAAGCATCGCTGTTGTGAGGAGATCAAAATGCAAAGCCCATATTTAATTTCATGTGATTTTCTTGTTGTAGAATATTTATTGTGTAAAAAGGATTATTTATCTTTTTCCTTGCTTTGCAGCCTGCCTCTTAGATTCTGGGTAAACATACTGAAAAATCCCCATTTCATCTTTGATGTTCATGTTCATGAAGTAGTGGATGCTTCCTTGTCAGTCATTGCACAGACTTTCATGGATGCTTGCACAAGAACAGAGCACAAATTAAGCAGAGTAAGTGATTTGCATTCTACATCCTGACTATGTTCATGCCTGATGAGACAAAGGGCATCCTCACAGACAATACCCATTCTCTGAGGAGATACAGCCTTGATCGTTTCTTTTTAGTTTTATAATGAAGTTAACATTTCACCACTTAACAGGTTGGTGAACTGTCAGTATTACTGTGTAGTCTGCCAACTGATACTTAGAAAAAGGAGAAAATAGGAGCTGCTTTTATAAAAAGCAAGTTACAGAACTCATTATTTCAGGTCCACCAATAATTTATTACCACCTTGTATTGATATACTTGTAACACTCAGCAGTAATGCCATGTGTAAACTTCATCTTTTTATGAAATAATCTCACCAATGTTAATATGTATCCAAATGTTAGTATCTGTAAAGCTCAAGTGAATGTGAATATAAAGGCTTGATCTTCAGTTCTTGACTTTCTTTTGCTTCCCAGAAATGTTTGTAAATCAAGCATGATTTTCTGTATTCTAAATTTTTCAGGATTCTCCGAGTAATAAATTGCTTTACGCGAAAGAAATCTCTAACTATAAGAAAATGGTAGAAGAGTAAGTACAGACTCTTTTCATGCTTATTCAGTTGTTAGGATTTTAGGCCTGTGTGAGGGGAAATTGGAATGCTGATATAGTCAAAGTCAGCTGTCAAGTATTAAAAATTTTACACCCAAATGTTAAAGCATTCCCTTGATGGTGGCATTGGCAGAGTTGAAATGGAGCTCCGTTGTGACCCAGTGTGTATTCTTGTCTGTACAGACATAAATGCATAGATTTATTCAGAAGAAAATACGAAGCTGTTTTCTGCAGTCATAGTTGTTACCCACATGATATCTTTAACAAATGCTGCACTTCCGTAACTCAGTAGAGATCAAAACCCAAAAATAGTTTCAGAAACACATTTTTTTTCTATTCTGTTTCTGTCTTTATTCATTTACTAATTGAAAATTCTGTTAATATCATGGAAGATCTGCCACAGAACAAAACTCTTGCCAGTTTTAAGGCCTAAAATAATCGTTATCTGCAATTATAGATTTTTTTCCCCTTTGGTATGTCCCTGTACAATCAGGTGTGATTTGCCTCTTCTGCAAAGGTACTAATGACTCTTGGAAGGCAGGATTACTAAAGGAATAATTAGTCTGTTGGGGTAGAGTATCTCCTGTGTTAGTAGGAAGGATGTTTATAATAACTGCAAAATTGAAAGACAGAAAAGATACAGTTTATTTAACCTAACTGAAAATTTTTTTTAATCTCTTGCAGTTACTACAAAGGTATTCGTCAGATGGTGCCAGTGAGTGACCAAGACATGAATACCCATTTAGCAGAGATTTCTAGGGTAAGAATATAATCCATTTTCTTGTATTGAAATTGGAGCCAAGTGCAACACTGTTTTTTGTTGTCTTCTCTTTCTATGTCAACAAGTGGGGGGGGTTGTATGTGCAAATGTCAAATTACTTATTTACTATATCTCTGAAATATTCCTGTTTATTGCAGTCATGCCTGTTAGACCTTTGAAATGTTGAATGGAAACAAAAATGCTTATTGTCACTAATCTGAGTTATGCAGGGGACAGAGCACAGTGTTTCGATTTTTCACATCTGTTGTGGAAAAATTATAGCACTCTTGAACTGTGTTTTCTCTCCACAGCATATACAGAATTTTTAGCATTGATCGTACTGATAACGAGCAGTGACTGAATTCACAGTGCTACCATAGCAAAAATTAGATTCTAGAAATTAAAGGAGAGGCATGCATGTTAAGTATAGCATATTTTAGAACTGTCTATACAAGGATAATACTTTTGTTTTACACTACATGTGAGAAGCTCATCATATGCTTGCTCAATGCACTTTTTGCATTATAGGTTATTTGGGTTACCTCTCACGGGGAAGAGCAGAGTGGGGTGGTTGCTGTCTGGGGCTCTGGTTGGAGGCTGGTGGAGCAAAGACATCACAAAATCTGCTTCAGTCTTGAAAGAGGCTGTGTGCTCTGCAGCTCAGCTCTGCTAGAGCAGGCTCTTGCCTTTGAAGCACTCTGTTTTACTTCGAGAACCAGGAGAGTCCCTCACCAGTCTTAAAGATGTTTTTTAGCCTGAGCAAGAAGGCAGTGTACTTACTGGCTGGTTTGTTCATTTGCTTAATTTAGTTGAAGAGTCCTAGCGTAAAGAGGATGTTTGGGGAATTTTTTGCAGTTTGTTTATTTCAGTGCCCTTAGGACTTAACATTTTGCAGATCAACATCCTCATGAGAGCATTTCTATTTTCAGTCATTCACTACAAAACTCATCTGCAGTGACATTTCATTTTCCAGTTCACTTTATTTATTACATAAATTGAGATGTATATAAAATTAAAAGGTTTGGTGATTAAAAGTAAATTCAGTATAATGTTTTAACATCAGCAGAATATGTTGTTCCTTTCTATTTTCATTATAAATTATGATAAAAATTAATATGGAAAGAGTGATTGAACACTGCAAATTTTGACCAGCTCTAAAAGTGACTTTTATAGAGCGAGGAAAGATGGATGTTTCTCTGCTGCTTTATCCCTTGGGTAATCATTTATGCCAGTAGCAATATTTTGCAATTCTTCATTTTCTTAACTAACTTAAAAGACTAAAGGCGTAGCTAGAGACTTGAATCCTACATGTTTGAATGAAGAACATCTGTTCAGACAGGTAGAGCACATTCACTAAATAAGTTATATGTGTGGAGGGCAGGGGGAAGATGAGGTAATGGAAGGGTTATTTCCTGCTTCATTTAGTCCTTTCTCTCTCTCTCTCTCTCTTCCCACCCCCACCTCTCACACCTTTTGATCTTCATGATTCAGGTGGCTTTTTCCAAATGTACATGTGCTCATGGTATTGATGAGTTACACCTTTGCTGTAGTGAAGTGTGAATAATTTCCAGGATAGAAAAAGAGCTGGAGAAAGGATTTCAAACAACCACGACTGTGTCAGAACCAATGCTTAATATCTCAACAATATGTAGATTGTACTGAGTACATGCTTTAGCTTTTCATACTCATGCTGCTAACAGATGTTTGAGTAGTAGCCTGTGGTTTGACATAAACAGCTCAAAATATTTTCCACCTCCAATGTCAGAGTCGTGGGCAGGCTTGAAAAAGTCTTGATCTGAAAGGCACCAAGCAAAAGTTTTTTCACTCCTTTTCTTTGCCCCAAGTGTCATTTAATTAAAGTTAAATGCAGAGCTTGCATTTGGAAGTCTTGTGAGTTGTACCCAACAGCTGTGCATGTGCACAACTTTCAGCTGAGATCCTATTTTGACATGTTTGCTGCCTGCTTGTGTTAACAGGCACATACCGATTCCTTAAACACGCTTGTGGCTCTACACCAACTCTACCAGTACACTAACAAATACTATGATGAGGTAAGTTATGGCTTTTGTTTTCATGTTTTAATATCAATGGTAAAATGTTACTAAGGCTAGCATTAGGCTAAAGGAGCAACTTCTGGAGTTCACTGAATAATCAGGTGAAAGCAATGCTAAACAAAAACACAAAAACCTTGCAGTTACATACCCTCCTTGACAATTACACTGGTCAAGGGAATGTCCTCATAAGTGAGCAATTTCATCATGGGCTATCTGGTTTTGGTAGGGATAGTTTAAAGGATACTTTAACATGATCTGAAAGAGAAATAGATTTAAAAATAATTTCTCTTCAGTTCTACCATCCTAATTAGTGTTTAAGAATGTCACTGAGCAAAAAGTCATCAGAGTTATATCAGGTTTCAAGACAGTGTGCTTTTTTATTAGAAACAATCTGTTAAACTTGTTTTGCTTGTAGGAACTGGGCCATGCCCTTTTTATTAATTAAAATGCACCTAAAACTTCATGGTCCCATCCCTGTTTTGGTGTGCCAAGTGAAGTGCCTGCCTGAGGTAAACCAAAGTAGAGTAACTGTTGAATGTGGCCTGATTTAAAAGCAGGCTCACAGCTTCAGTTTAAAAAGTTTCTTAGGTTTTTCACACCCTGTGGAAAGGGGAACAAAGAAAATCCCAGCATAGCTGGGCTGTGGCTATGGCTCTCCAAACTTAATCTGAAAACAAAAAGAGAGAAGGAAACTTTTATTCAAAGGTTTCCATGGAAATGAATGCTTCCAGAAAACTCTCAGAATTAAATCAAAGCAAGTAAGAACAGATGCTGAATCAAAAAGGAGCACAGCACATGTGAGCTCTATTTGGTTAGTCTTGCACCTCAGCACAGTTCATGTTTTCACTTATATTTAGCACTAAAGACAGTGAGTCTCATCCTTCACTGCAGCTGCTTTATACAGGAGCAGCCAGCCTGTCCCAGCTTTTAAACAGATGCAAGCAGGGAAAATCAAATCACCCTGAGAAGTCTTGCAAAGATGGTCAATGGGGGAAGCAGACAGAGGAACGTAGTCCAAGCCAATGGCATTCCCTCACCCCTCATCCCCAGTGCTAAGCTGGCTTTCAGCACCTTCCCAAATGTGTCCATAGTCTGACCTCTTAAAAAAACACTCAGGGACCCTGAATGACAGATGAATTGTAAAGCCCTAATTTGTCCACACCTCTGTGTCCCTGCTTCCACTCGTGGTTTCACTTTTGGTGACAAGCACAGGTGAAGTCACCAGGCTGTGGGACTTCATCAGTGGCAGGCCAGCACACCCCAGCACGTAACTGCAGCTCTTCCCTTCCATGGACATCACTGTGTTGTTACAGGTGATCTGAACGAGGTGCATGTGATGAAAAGGCTGCTAATTCAGAGCTGTGGAGATGATCTGTCAAGAACCATTCAGTAAAATTAATCGAGCTTATTTATTTTCCCTGGAAATGTTTTCATTTGCATAAATTGGAACATTTTGCAGCTGCCCTTGTCTTTATTACTGACACAGTGGTTCCCAGCATGTGCTGTACCTTCTGCATCTCTGCAGGGCTTGACAATGACTAAGTGGGTACATTCTAATTGTCCACATTTATATGAAGGATATATTCACCAGTAGAGATAATCATGAATTATTTAGTCTAGATTTCAGGAGTTACAGCTAGATGTAATTGTTTAAATTAAGGGAACAATATCAAATTAAATTAGGCCCAGTTTAAATACTGAAATAAGTGTTTATTAACTCTGTCTTGTAAAAATGTTTTCACACTTTAAAAACAAATCAATTAAAATAATTATTTCCAAATAAATTTGCTCCAGTATTTGAAACACAAATGCTACCCCAGCCCTTCAAAGTGAAATTATTGGCTAGATTGATTCTGACTGCATTAGTCTCCTTTATCAGTGATGTTCAAGAAGTAATAAAAAACACAGGTAGTGACAGGCAAACTCCATTTTGCCAGTCCTTGTACTTGCAAGTTTATATAGTATTTAAACAGTGCTAAAGGTTTCTGCTTGGTTACACTGTCAGACTTATATTAATAAAGCCAGTTCTAGAAAAGGAATGGTTTTGTCATGTAACACATTCTTCTAATGGAGAAATCTAATAGCTGGTGGGAAGGTTTTCCTAAAGGATAGTGGAAATGAAAACCTTTCGAAACCTTTCAAATTTGATCTTGGGAAGCCCTAAAATACTCTATTTGAAGAAAAGCCTTCTCATAACAGCTGACCTTTACTAGCTCTTGTTTTCAAATCCCTTGTGTCTTAAAAGTCATATCCTCTTATATATATATTCTGTACAGCAGAGACTGTAGGATGCTGGGGGCTCCTCTGACGAGCTCTTTGCTTTCCTGAACTACGTGGTGCCAGGCCAGCGTCTCGGCATTTCTTGGCGAGAGCCAAAGCGGGGCTGCTGGCTTTATTTCTCATATTGCCTACAGACACAAGAGACCTTGTCTTGTCCTTCCACATGCCTGTGCATGGACCACCCAGGAGCTCCTCATAACTAAAGCTCATGGGGATGGGGTATAATTACTGATGGTAAATGACCCTTAAGCCTTGTAGGGTGCACTGTAAGTAAAAGTGCTGTTTCTTAAATAGCTCTAAGGAGATTTTGTCCTCCTGCCTGATCCATCTTGGAATGTAATATTTTACAAGATAAAGTACTACCTATTAATTTGCTTGTATCCCAATATAATGGGAAACATTACAGCAAATTAGATAAAGTAACAGAGACAATCATTTTCACTGCCTTTGTGTAAAAATAGAACATGGGGCCTACTATGGACTTCGGTAGAGAGTGAATGCAAAAGACTCTTTACAACCAAAGTAGTATCAAACACTTGGTCTCAAAACTATGTCATACATTTTAAGCTAAATTATTCTAAACGTTCTATGTTTATATCTTCCAGATTATAAATGCACTTGAAGAGGATCCAGCTGCACAAAAAATGCAGCTTGCCTTCCGTTTACAGCAAATAGCAGCTGCGCTAGAGAATAAAGTGACTGACCTTTGACTCAAAAGCCGCAATAAAGAAATCTGATCTGAAGATGTTCAAATTCATTCTTCCTGTTAAGGAAATAGTGTTCTATTTTTTAATGTATAATTACAACTTTAAATGAAAGATTTCATGTTTTTTTGATAGCAGAGGTGTAATGTAAAGAATTTTTACTGTAAATTATGCTTCTAATTAAAAGCTGTGTTGTGTGTAAATGAATCTTCTGTGGGAAAGAGAGTCCTTTGGTTGGGGGGCAGGGTGGGGGGTGGAAGAAGAAAAACATATAGTTCATTTGATTTAGTAGAATCTGAGACATCAGCATTTAGGATTCATTATGCAAGTAAATTCAACACTATAGCATCCTTTCTACCTTAAGCAATATTTGTAGTAGGAAAACAATAACATACTCAGATACACATGCAATATCCCCTTTTATTTTGATAACTGGAAACTGACTTCCATAGAGCTCTAAAACTTGGTCTGTGCTCATAATGAACATAGTGATCAGTGTCCAACTTTTCTACAAGATCTAAAAATGCGATTTGCTACCACACACGGTTCTAAATTTAATTATTTATCTCAATGGTGATGCACAGTATTGCACCCACCACAGTTGGCTGTGAGAGAAATAAGAGTAATGTCAGTCTAGGAGAGTTCTACTGATGAAGTCTCGTTCGGTTCAGATATCACTGCAAAGAAGGAATTAGTCCTTAAAACTTTAAAACTCTTTGTTATTATTGTGAGTTTTATGATATATGCTAATGTGCCTTACTTGTACTAATTCTGTGAATCTGATGAATGGTTTTGTAAAAAGAAACAGATCAGAAAAATAAGTATTTATGTGCTATTGAATGACTTTTGTGTGAAAAACATGACCAGCAGAATGCTTGTAATTAGCTGCTTGCGAGAGTGTGCTGTTTAACATGATTTGATTATGTATAATATCCTATTTTAGAATGGTTCTGATGATTTTTTATTTGAATCTTGGAACTGTCCTAGAAATACCATCACTTGTTTTTATTGTATCTGTGATGTAAAATACTAGTATGATATTGGAAAAATTATATACCCGTCTATTGAAAACCACTCGGTCAGTTTTGAGCCTTGGAATGCTGCATTTGATTGAAAACACACTATAATCCATAGCAAAGAAAATTGAAATAACTTGTCAGAAAGTGTGTGTTTACAATATAGGTAAGCTCCGTACAAATCAAAAAGTTAGGTACGTCTTCTTAAATTGCTGTATTGCACATCAGAGAACTTTACTTCTCTTTGTCTTGCAAGTTTTTGGCAGTAAAGTAGCATTTTAATGAAGTGCTGCCATCTGTACTTCTTCGTTCATTGTCCTGCCAAGCGCCCGGACTCTGCTGACTCTCAGCAAGCTAATGCAGTGTCTGCCGCCCGCTCTCCCTGCCTGGTAGATTGTCACACACTGACTTTTACTGTCTGTTGATATTTTATTTTTTTTCTCCCATTTTGAAAATTTCCTAGTATTTGTCAATGGGCCTTTCCTTCAGTTACTGAAAATCAAAAGCCTCACCAAAACTGGTTTCCTACCCAGTAGGTTGTGAGCAGTTTTTTGTGTGTTTTGTACTCGACTCCTTGCATTTGTCTATAATCATTCCTGAACCTGCCTGGGCTGTAAGTTATTTTATACTGTTTAGGACTGAGCTATATGACTTCTACAGAAAGGTGCTTTGCCAGCTACTCTTTCGTCAACAAAGGCATCTTAATTTCATGGCTAATCTGTTTCTTTGTCATTATTTGTAAATCCTGTTAATTGTAAATCAAATACAACGTTGTTTTTTCCACCAAGTGTCAGTGGATCTTTACTTAAATTGGGGGGATGGGTGTTGAAAGGGATTTGTAATGCTTCCTCGGGGGGTGATGGAGCAGCAGCATCCATCAGTCTGTGCTTGGGAATGGAGGAGCACAGCACATCATGCAGATGGAAGGCCTGACATCATGCCCTTTTTATCAGCATTTGCTCTGAAAAATGACAGTACTCTGGAGAAGCAAGGATGTAATGCAACATCCCATAGTGAGGTCTTCTTGCCTGATCCATCTTGGGACCTGAAAGCCAATTAAAATACAGGCTCAGCAGCATCTCTCCAGAGAGACCAGAAAACCCTGCTTGAGGAAGTAGGGCTTTCACAGGGAACATTATATGTTCCCCCTCACCACCAGTGACTTGATGCAGAGCAGCTGCAGGCTGCAGCTGTGGGATACCACAGTGCTGTAGCTGGATCTTACCTGTTAGACAGGCATGTGTGTCCGCTGGCGTATGCGAGTTCATGACGGATCCATTAGTCATTCTTGGTGCCCTTTTCTCACATCCTGGAAATTTGCAGGCTATCAGTGCTGTAGTGTTGTCTGCCAGGGAATATAGAGGCAGATAACTGTGAGCAGCTGCAGCTACAAAGAAGACAATGCTCATTCTTCAGTTTCTCCAAGTCTTCTGCCCTGAAAGCTCGGAATTTGAATTGAAGAACTGAGCTCATTTATTTTAGTATTTCCACTTTTGGCTAAGCCCCTCCAGTGCTTGTCTTTCCACTCTGGTGCTCTGTTTTGTCCAGGCCTACATTTTGGCTTCAATTTTCATTACATTTTAGCAATCTTACTCTTAAAGCCTTCATGCTCCTCCTCTGGTTTCTGCTGCTCCTGCCATCTGGTTCATCTGCAAGATAAAAGGAAAAGCTCACTGGGCTCTCCTTCCTTTTTGTCCCTTCTGCAACCCCTCTAAGGGGCACTTCTTTAAGCACAAGAACCTTCTGTCTGCATAATAGGAGCCACTTTACTCTGTAGCAGCATCTGGGATCAAAGTTCCCTTGCTTGGACATCTCTGAGACGTAGTTCAGAGGCTGGTACAGGCATTTGACCACCACCAGCAGGTCTTGAACCCCATTGCTGACAGCAGCCTGCTCCAAGGGTTTGCTTGCCTCCTCACCAGCAAACATGCACGTAGAGATCCCATATGATGGGACAAGGTCCCTGCCCCTGCTTGCTTAATACGAAGTACCTCACCCAAGGGAATAGGAATGGGATTCTATTGTCTCTGGCCAGGAATTCACTCTCTATTCTTTAGTGCCAGATTTCCCTCTGACACCTTACTTGATCTTTTTGCTGCTTTCTATATGCTATAGATTTATAAGCAAGTGGTTATGGGTGAAGGGGACCTTGACTAGCTCACCTATGTGAGGCATTCATAATGTCCCCTCAAGATGACTTCTCTGATCAGTCTGTTACAGCCCACTTCAGCCTCCCCCTTTTGCACCCTGCTGTGCTGGACACGTTTCTCAGCCTCCTGAGTCCGAGCTGTGTTTACATGCACTCTCTAAAGCTGGCCTTTCGGGTAACCTTTTGAAAACAAACAGAGCCATCACTATAAACAAAACCATACAGGGAATTCAGAAATTCAAACGGGAATTCACAAACTGTCGTAACATGGGAGGATTTTTAGCCAGCTGCATAAAGACTTAAAATGTCTCTGAGCTTGAAATTCAGCTGTCCTGGACTTACCAGCACTGAAGAGATTTTGTGGCCAGTCCTTTACTATTCCAGGTTCTCCAGTCTTGTTAGTAACACAACCATTTTCAACCATAGTATGGCCTGATGGTATGTACCTACGTGTCCTAAAAAAATCCCATCTCTGAATCTCATCGGGAAACCCCTCTTTTACGTGCTTCCTAGGGTTGCAACATCTCTATTTATCCTGATATGGTTCTAGTCAAGGTTCCCATTTGCACCTAAGCATGTGGTGTAACAGTTCTCTGAGGAGTTTCTCTCTAAAGAATTTGATTTTGAGCAAAGATTGCTTTGTTTTAAGACTTTTCCCAAGTCTATTGTCTTCTCTTAGAAAAAACTTATGGGGGAAATTGTTTGGGCTTTTTTTTCCTTTTTATCTGTCTAGAGATGCCCTTCAGGGCAGTGAGACAATCAACCTCAGAAGTTTAAAAGAGAATGTTTGGCTGCCATTTTTTTTGCCAATCACTGACTTTAGTACTGTGCTGTTCTGCTTTATGCTCAGAGGAGTTGAAATCTGGCATTTCAAGTCACTAGAGTTGTTGCACTGGAAATGTAAGCACCGTTGTCCTTGTGACTTGCTCTCATCACTCATTCTGAGCTCAATATAGTCAAACTCTGTGCCTGAAGCTTTTCAAGTTCTCCATCACACAAACTCCTCTCTTAGTCTTCTGTTTTGCCAGATCTGCCTGGAGCACAGGATTTCCTAGAGAATGAATGACAGCAGCACACAAGCCAAAATGATCAGCAATTTTGTTTTCTCAGACTCTGCATACCTAGTCCGTGTTTCTTTTTTTATTTTGTGAAACTCTCTTTCAGCTGATGAATGATAAATTTGAAAGGTGGAATTGTAAACTGGAGTTGGTCTTTTTGCCTCCCTCTTTTGTTAGCCTTTGTCTTGATGGGGCCGAAAAGTGATGGTGGAATTTTTGGTGTTTGACAGTTCCCGAAAAACAGAAAAGAGACTTTTCAGACACACAGTTACAAGGAAGTTTTCAAAGGTTTTGTTTTCTTGAAATCATGCCCCCTTTTGCCTCAGTAGCAAGGAGCATTTCTCCATCCATTAGAGAAGCAAGTGCCTTCCCCTGTGCAGGCTTGAAAGATCACTGCTGTTGTACCAAACAGTCAGGACTGACGTCTGTCTTGCCAGTGCATACTGCTTGCTGCTGCATGTCATTACCAGAGGACAAATCCTACCATCATTCATAGCCAGGCAATGAAAAGCTATTTCATTTACCCATGTATTCCTCTTTCTTTGCTGCTTCTCATATAATTGCCACTTGAACCAGAAGCGAGTCTGAGTGCTTTCCTTCTTTTCTTAAGCTTTTAAAGCACCTATGTGTCTTAACAGATTGGACGCTTCAGAAAGAAACTATTTCTTCAGTGGGACAGAGGACAATAGCTCTCATACAGCTGTATATGGCTCATCTTAAAAGGAAATAAAAATCCCACCATGAACCCCACACTGTGTTTTTGAAATCCTTTATTTAATGCTCTAATTCTGAACAATGTTTTTGGCTTATTCAATTGTCCTCAAAATTGAATGTTGAACAAAACTCACTTTTTTCTTTTAATCTACTCTAATAAGAAAGGAGTGAAATGAAAAAATTTATTCCTTTGATACCCTTAATCTTTCCTCTCCTGTGGCTATGCCTCTATTCAATAAGAGATCATACTTGCTAGTTGCAGAGCCTGGACACCAATCCATGGGATTGAAAACAAACCCAAATCCGTGTTTCCTGCAGCTACATCTAGGTCCATGGCAATGCTCACAATTATAAAACCACCTTCAGGATGTTATACGGAATTTTATTATCGTGGGTTTTGCTGCTTTCCTCATCTTCCGTCATGTGATCCTTCTTCGTGTGGGTTTTCACCTTGTGTTTCAGTGGCACTTTTTGAACCACAATGCTACATTCCTCTGAAAGCCCAAGGAAGGAAACAATCACTGCCTGGATTAGTCATGCACTTTTCATCCCCAAAGAGCCCCATGGGCACTCAGACCTTCCCAGGCTCAGCCCACTGGAAAATGACAGAAGTGGATTTTTTGTGCTGGAGCAGACAGCCTTACTGAAACATAAAACACTTCCATCTGTCTAAGGGAAGACATATTTGTTTTGTTAACAAACACCCTACACATACATTACTATTCATATCTGATGTATGTACATTCATATTTGATATACGCATGGCCCTTCTTAGGTGATCTGAACTCCACCTAAAGTCTGCAGCGCTTTCTACTGTGGACTGGTGGCTGCACTATGCTAGCCCTAAACTAGAAAGTGACATAAATATTAACATCATTTAGCCTTTAGATGAGGCTAAATACCCACAGCTCATTGCCTGGTGTGGGTGTTCAGCCTCATTGCTCCTTTTAATGGAGTAAAGTTTGTCTTGTCAGGCTGCTGTCTGGTTATGATGTCCAGAAGTCCCATAATGAGATCTCAAAGTCCAGCCAAGGGAACAGAAAGACCACCTTTCAGCAGCAACAGGTTCTTCTGCTCAGCTGTCAATGTATATTCCACCCTTTATTTTAACATGGTCTTATTTTGTTTCCTTGTGCACTTGAAGCAGTGACAATCCTCTATTTGTATTCTGGCACATTACTGCTGGAGATGAGATCATACATCTAGGTTTTCTGCTATTTTGGAGCTACAGGTTTGCTATTTAATAGGGTCACGCCCTGGTGTGCTTACTCCTCTTACAATAATGTTTGATAGAGGGCTGTGTCAAGTTATGGCTTTGCTCGCTGTGTGTGAAGATTCATATGCTGATTGCTGTGACCTGCCTATCTAGAGCCTGTAACTGACCAAGTACTATTATAGCTTTTGATTTAAGTTACGGTTGTGATTTTATCTTTCTTTTCAGTGAAAGGAAGACTAGAAATGTTTTGTTTGCCATTTAACTGGAAAATGTTAATAGTTTAGTTACATGTCTGTAAGAAAATAGGCAGAAAGGGAGGTGACGTCCTTTCCATGAGGTGGTTTTGGACTATTCTTTTCTAAAGTTAACCAAGACAGTGACGACAAAGAACACTTCAGCACTGCTGTCACTGACAGACATAAGTTTCTTTGTGGTTAATCATTCATGTGAATTAGCAGGGCAAGTTTTTTAATACAGAGCTTGAATTTAATTTCAATCTGTGCTGTCCATCATTGTCTCTCTTTAGCGGATTTTTGAGATGACAGCATACACAATGTATCTAAGATTAGATTCTGGCTTTAAATATTAAGAGTCTGAATCACATCTATTTGTACTTCATTCCAAGGTTGAAGTAATGTGGCAGGACACACATTCTGCAGTAGTTAAAACAAATCAAAGGAGTGCTGAATTATTCATTTTCAACTTTTAAGCAATTTCTCGTTGTGAGCCTGCGCCCATGTGCTGCGTGAGATAAACTGGGGATTGCCAGCTGGGCTGGAGGCTCTGCCCTGCACACAGTGCCCTTGCACTGGTTTGCCAGCCATGGCCATTTCCCCACTTGCTGGGGCAGCTACGGGTTGGGAGCTGTTTGTGCTAATGGCTCTTGTGGTATTTCAAGGCAACTGATTGAGCCTAAAAAATTCCAGGCTGTGATTTGGTTAGCTCCTTTTTAACTCAAACTGCTCTCTGACAGGTGATTTCAGAGTCTCAGCAGAAGATTTGCTCCTCTACTGACTACCCACCTGGTATGTCTGCAGCCAAAAACTTTCTGCTAACTATCTGCTGGGAAAGGATGCTAATTTTAGCCTATGGCCAGCAAGTGGCAAACCCAAAGACAGGTAAGTTAACTGCAAAGCATGAGCCATAAGGCCAGGGAGTGCATCAGATCTCTGAGCTTTGCCAAGCTTTGAGTTTCCTTGACAGGCATGTAGCCCTCGAGACCAGGAGCTACTCTGAGCACTGGCTGCTGCAAGCGTAACCCGCAGGACACTCTTCATCTGGGATCACTGTGAATGCACCATTTTCTGCCTTGCTGCCATACAAGGCAGCCATAAGGCAGGCTGGTTCTCAGGTGGGACCGTCATAAGATGCTTCCAAGATCTCCATCTTTTTTCATTTTCCAGGGATCTGAGGTTGATATGAACTGCACCAGAGGTAGGTGTGGGCAGCATTGTTCGACTGAGTTTGCTGCAGCACTGACATGGCCAAACTGCATCTGTATGGCTGGTCATGCACATGGCACAATAAGGAGACCTTGGCCAAGCATGGTCCAGCTGTCTATGTCCAGTGCTGTGCTGTAGAGCTGGCACCAGGACACCCCTCACAGTGCTCTCAGCTCCTGGGTATGGGTCTAGAGTGGCTTACAGGGCCAGTTTTTAGGAACACCCAGAAGAAACACAGTTTGTTGAAATACTAATTTGGAGTACAGAAAGTCAGCACAATGCAGAACAACTCTCAGAGGAATAAAGAGACCTCAAACTTTAGAATCAGCTCTGAACTCTGAAGGTATAAAGAGAACCTAATCTACAAAGCCTGTTAGAAACAACCCAGTTCACACCTACTCTTTGCAGTTACCAACAGTTCAGAGAAACACCAGTCTGTATGTCAATAGCCGTATTAGAAAGTCTTTGGTGCATAGGTGGATCATCTGTGAAGTATATGCACTTTTCAAGCTCTCACCATTGTGGTGCTCCTGCAGAAATGTTGAACAGGAACATGTTAAAATTTTAAGGAAATATGTTTCCTGCTCCCTTTCTCTTTTTTTTTTTCCTAAAGCTATGAAACCTTTTTAGTTTCACTGATGAATCGCTGCACCTCAGAGGTGTATCACATTCACAGTCATACTATGCTCCAGAAGAGCTGAATGGTACAGTTATTTATTCAAAACTTCTCAATGACTCTCTTCTGCTTACAGGTTTCTCCACAGAGGCTGACGTAGACAGATCTGTTATTCCAGCAGTGTATAGTTGGGCTCTATTATGAGCTATCTAGATGAACAAAAAATAAATAAATCTGCAGTTCTTGATAACAAACGCACATAAGTTTTTTATGTCACTTCTCCATAATTATTTTTGCTTGCCTTTTTTTTTTTTTACTACAGGAAATTTCTTTACTAAGAACATTCTAGCCTTACAATCCTGAGTATTTTATTTCTGCAAATGGTGCTGAATTCTGTTCTCATTAGAACTACTGGGTGTTTTGCTTGGATCTAAGATCCAAGAATGTGACACAAACACAGCTATCATATCACACAACACAGCTATCAGCTATATCACCCATGCCTGTAATGAGAAAATAAATATGCCCACATTACTAAGCAATAAAGAAGCTGGTGAATGGATAGGACCAGGTCCACCTGCATTCCCTGTTCAATGGTCTTATGTATTAACATAGTTGGAGCTTTGATCTGGTTATTACTATGCTGCAGATGTTGCCCCTGCTCACCCTGGATCTAATGAAGCATATCAGGGGTCCCTGGTGATTTAAATGGACTCTGAATCTCTCCTGCAATCTCTAGGAGATTTACTCTAAAATCAATTATATTTGCTCTAAAATCAATACAGCTAGTGCTTTAACACGATCAGCACAAGAAAGGAAACTGGAGGTTGATGCAGGTGGCTGAGGAGAGAAGGGAACCAAGTAGATCATTTATGAGGTTGATACCATTGTCCAAGTGCCTGCTCTGCACACAGAGGGTTGGCATTCCCTGAGCCTGGCCATTAGACATTATGATTATCATATAGAATCACTCCTGTCTTCATCCAAAAACCTTGAAATGTTTTTACAAACACTAACTAAGCTCTGTGAGGTTGCATCCTGTTCCTGCTGATGCAATAAAAAAAATGAAAAAACTAAAAATGAAAGCAAAACCAACTTGCCTTAGGTTAGAGGACAAGTCAATTGGACAGCTGGGAATAAACTTAAGATTCCAGATCCTTGGCCCCTAAATCTAAGCTGCTGGCAGAGCTACGTACAGAAAAATGAACATTTATCCAGCTGAATTACTTTCTTCCTGCAATTTTCCATTGCTTTATAGAGAAAAATATTCAGATGTGAGGTTGGGACAAGAAAAACTTGCCTGGCAAAGGTGATCTCTGTTCAAAATCTATCATTCAAAGAAAATCTCCTGTCTGTCTTTAAATATATAGAGCTCTATTTGTTGAAAAGAAGTCTGCCCAAGTTGTAGTCTGAAAACTATAGAGATACAGCATCTATAAAAGGGATATGTGAGGCCTGGTTTTTAGTGTTTATCAGAATGTAGTCTGACCCATCCCATAAACATAGGCATAACATAACTCTGCCAGCCTGTAGCAAGTTTAAGAGTGTAACTTTGCCACCATCTACACTTGCCTAAAATATTACTGATGTGGACATAGACCTGTAGGTGATGTGTGTATTCCCAGAGCACAGCCAGCTGGGCACGGCCACCTGTCGCTCAGAGCTCAGTGCTGCCTGAGGCCTAAGGCAGCTCTTCTCTGGCCACATCCACAGCCCCACTGCAGGCTGTGTGCTCCTCATTAAGCCAATATTTAACCTGGGCACCCCTGCCTGAGCTGCAGAAGTCACAGCAATCATTCTTGCAGTAGGGCTCTTTCTACCTCACCAAGCACACAATGGTGCATAAACAGACCCTCGATCCTCACAAGCAGGGGCCCTGTGCATGCCCCAGCTGTGAGCAGAGCCCTGCAGGACATGTGGTGTCACCTCAGGAAGAGAGCAAAGAACTGCCCTGTTCCCCTCTCCCAGACCCATTTACAGGGTTCAGGCTCACTGGGCTTGTGTCAGCTCCAGCTGTTTGAGAACACCAAACTGGTTTTCTCAAGCTGAGCTAAATACTGCCATGGTGCAAAACTGGTTATGATTGGATAAATGTTTCTGTGCAGACATGATGACAGGAATGAGGTGTCCCAGTGAAGCTGACTGGTCCTTCTGGATTTGGTTTGGGGGATTTTTTGGGAGGAGAAAACATTTGGTTGAGCTGAAGGAAGTAGAAGATGTTATTAAAAAAAACAATACAAGTGATATAAAGAATTATAAAGTGATATAAAGAATGGTATTTTAAAGATTTTTCCCTTTTCTAACTATCTAAAATGTCATTTAACAGGAGCAAGGAAATTTCATTTTACAGATACATAAATATACTCCATATGTGAAGAGGGAGTGTTGTATAACTACATTTAAGTACACTGCATGCCTTTAATGAAACTTTCCTGTGGAAAACTCTCAGGGATTTTTAATCCAGGCAGCTAACCATAAAGTTTTCTCCATAAGAGTAAATTATGGCAATTGCCCAAGGCTTTAACATCCCTGCCTTTTGCTCTCTGCTTTGAATTAGATTGTGATGATCAATATTAATAGTCTCTGCTCAGATATGGTCACTGCAAAACCAAGATGAAACTGTCTTTACTTCTGAATTTTAGTGCAAATGTGAACATTTATCAACACTTAGTCAAGACACAAATGAGAAAGAGAACAGCTATATCATGAAAGAAAGAGCCTAGTTAAAATTTAACCTCCCTGCCACACATCTAGAATATTTTCCAGAAGCAAATGTAGCTAGTAGTATTGCAGGAAAGACTGCAAAATCTGTGAATATTTGTGATCAACATAAACCTTGCCCACTGCTAACGTGTTCTGGGGAGTAACAAGGTAAAAAATTTTCTTTGTGTGATCACAGCTTTTTCAAACTACCACTCAGACATACTCACAACAGCTTTTCATCTCTAGCTGACATTGTTTAGAATATAAAATTTGCCCCAATATATACTCAAAACAACAATATAACGCAAAACAGCCAAAATACCCAGCCCCTCCAGTGCCGCCAGCTGTACTGCATCAGCATGCCTTTTCTTCAGTGGGGTGGTTTTGCTGCACACCCATTGTGAAGAGACAGCTGCACCATGCTTGGGCCAGCCCAGGACATGTCACTCTGCACACCAGGGCTTTCATTTCCTGGCCTGACTTTGATGTCAAACTGAAGTTTGCCTCAGCTGCTTGACAAGAATTATCTCAAGACCTTTTGCTTGGGCTCTTTGATGGGACACATAAATGCATCTGCAAGGCAAGGAAGAAAAGGTGTTTGCCCAAAAGAGCTGGCAAGACCAGGGGGAATCTTTTAACAAACCATTGGTTAAAAGCAGTAGTTTAGCTGTATGAATATCAAGTGGTCTTGCAGAGAAGTGAGTCATTTTTCAAAGAGCACACTGAGCCACTGGGAGCAGGAAGAAAAAGGAAATATGAATTTTTAAAGCAGATTTTGTATGACTCAAGTCTAACACGTTCATCATTGAAATCAGTACATGGAGGTTGCTGCACTACCGACCCTTCAGAGCTGGCACACGTCACATTTCTCATCTTCTCTCCTCAGGGATAAATTACTAGAAGAGTAATGCACAAATGTGTGTCCACACTATTACTAGGTAAAAAGAGAGCTTAAAACCAGTAGACAACGTCCCATATTCACCACAGTTTTGTCGGAACAGTGCATTCCATCATTAGTGTCCTAGGAGGTAAAGATGCAGTTATGGTGGCCAATTTGACCAACTACTTCAGGAGCAAGGAAGGAAAAAGAGCAACCTGTGAAACAGAGGGTTTGACAATATTTGCTCTCTAGGCCCTAAACCTTGAAATGTCTCCTATTTTTAATAGGTGTTCACTGAAATCATAAGGGCTCACTTCTCAGTTCTATAAACTGGTGCTTTAGGAAAACACAAAATATCCTGAGTCTTAGGATGCAGTCTGATGTGACAAGTTTGATTTCCATCTCAGAGGAGAAGAATGGTTTCACTTGTTGCCCTCCCCTTTGCAATCTCATGTTCCCTTGTGTTGGAGGTTGGGGGGATGCCTTGGAATTTTTCTCCATCACTGTTACTAAGCAACAAATAGCCAGGTGATTAGGGGCCATCAACTTTTTTGTGAGAGAAAAAAGGTGTGCTTGGGCAGGGCAGGTAAGGGAGAGCCGGCCGTTGGAACAGGCACGCACTGTCGGCTCGGACACGGAGAGGAGAGGCTGCTCTTTGCTTTTGGCTGCGACCAGAGGAAATCCAACTGTGCCCTGTTTTTCTTCTCCTGGCTGGGTGAGCTTTGATTCAACCCTTTTTGCCACTGGGAAGAGCACATTTCCCCGGGCTGCGTTTTTCTCGCAGCAGTTGCCGGGAGAGTCCGGCTGCCTCTGCCGCCTGCCCCTCTC
>VZRZ01002429.1:0-18038 GCA_013398175.1 Climacteris rufus | reverse complement strand
CCGCCCTGCCCGGCCGGGAGCTCAACAGCGCCCCCTGCTGGTTTTCAACCGTGATTACACCGCATGGGAAAGTCATCTGCTATTGGTTTCTGGTTCTATTTATGGTTGTTATTATTGTTATTGCTTGTTTATAGATACTAGTAAAGAACTGTAATTCCTTTTCCCATATCTTTGCCTGAAAGCCCTTGATTTCAAAATTAAAATAATTCGGAGGGAGGGGAAATCACATTCTCTGTCCTAAGGGAGGGTTCAACCTCTCAGCAGACACCTGTCTTTCAAAACCAAGACACCTTGTCAGCCAAGAGAAGAGGAAAAGATTTTGCCATGTACTGCCACACTAAAGAATGCCCAGAAACAAAGAAGCCTACAGGCATTCTTGCATTCATTTCTTCTTCTCAGTGTTTTAATGAGCAATTAAGCAATAATAGAAAAGAGATCTCAAGTTCTTACACTATCTTATACCTTAAAACCACCAAGCTCTGTTTGGAATTTTCTTCCAAGGTTAATCACTTCATCAGCTCCATTTGTAGATTACCATGATTTCTAGTAAAACCTTGGACCCTTTCACTGAACTTCTGGTAGTGACTTGTTCTAGCATTATTTGTTTTGACTTCTCCCTTGTTGCCTCAACAACAGCTTCTCTCCTTTAACACCCCTCCTCTTTCCATTCTCACCCACCCAATGACCCTACACAGCCCATCTACTCTCACATAAAGTCTGTTTACTTCTGCAGCCTTTTTACCTTATACCTTTAGGACGTACTTGCCAATCATTTCAGTGGCTCATGTAAAAATTCATATTGGAAAAGACTTTAGGAAGGCATTACCTCTCTTTGCTTAGAAGCTGTTGGACTTCACCCAGAGTACTGTTCTGGCCTGTCTGTCACAATCAGTACAAGAAAGATATCTATCAACCAGAACATGTTCAGTGTATGGCCATGGTGAGAGCTGGGCTGGAGCACTCAGTCCACGAAGGGAGTCTGAGGGAAATGGGTTTGCCCAGCCTTCAGACAGTCCCCACTACCTAACAAGAGGACATCAGAAGCATAGAGCCAGACTCTTTATGGTTGTTACGAATATGAGAGAGTTTAATAGGGTTTTATTTCTCTTGGAGTGGCGTGCACTCCAAAACCACATGTTCTCTCTTGTTCTTTAGTTATGATCGATCAGGATTATTACAACATGGACTGATTTATTGTAATAGTCACAAGAAAACACATATGAGACCAGAATTTAAGCAGAATTACTTACTACACAGGATAAACTAAATACTACTAGTAAATAAAAATATCGTGCACAGTAAAAAGGTCCCTATAGCAAAGAAATAGTAAGGTTAGAAATTAATGTAATTTACCAATTCTTTTTCTCTCAACTTCTAGAAGAGAAGCAGGCAAAAGTACCGACATCTCAGTCCTTTTGGAGAGAACAGTTTGTGCACTCCAAAGAGTATACAAACGGCTGTCTGACTTTTGGAGCTCACAGTGCTTTTTTATATCATAAAATCCTTGTGGCTGTCAGTCACTTATTTTGTATATTCTGCCTTCCCAGCAAAGAGCTTACAGCTGGCTCCAAGAACTTTAGGGGAAGATGGTCCTCTAATCTTCGCATCAGCAGATAAGATTTGGTGGGGGCGGTGGGGTGGAAACCATCCTGCCACAATGGTGTGGCATGGGAGAAAGCAACAGGCAATAGGCATGGGGAAACATTTAATTAACTCCCATATAAGCCTCTGGCCAGAAGAACAATGCCATTTTGTTTGGATGGCACTCCCTGGCCTGCACTGTTTAGAAAATAAAAAGATCCTGTTATAAGTCTACAAATCTATACATACTAATGTAAAAATATCTGTTACTAATACACTACTTCAGTCACCCAAACCCCTTCCCCCAGTCAGTAGCAGCATCAAAGACTTAATTTTCTCTATTATTAGGTATATTGTTTACAACACAGAAGATCACAGAGAGAGTTAAATGGATATCTGCCATCTCTCATTACCAATGTCAACACTGTCTCTTGGGTAAAAGGATCTTTGGGTAAAATGCTCCATCTGGAAGGTCTGAAAGTCTGAGGTTTTGTTCCTTAAAGTTTTTGGTGTCTGATTCCTGTAGGATAGGAGGAGGAGAGGGCTGTATCTGTACATCATTTTGTCTTATTTGGAAGTAGGCTATGTTTTGCAAATTCTCTGTTTTCCTCTCTTTTGCAAATGGGCAGTTAGAAGATATTCACTGTATGTTGTTTATAATTTTCTGTTCTTTCAGGGTAATTTTCAAAACACTTTGATTTTCTTTTCAGCTGTGAAAGAATAATCCAAAACCAAACGTTATTCTTTGAAATTAACTCACTAAAGCTGGTTTCCCTATAAATTTGACTGAAGTGGATGATTAAGAAGTCTTCTCTACAAATAATGCTTCATGCAATACAGCTGTAATGAGACTACAGTCTGATTATTTAAATGGATGAACATTTTTATTTACTGCAAAATCACTTCTGGCTTGCCCTATATTTAATACTTAACAAGACTTTGAAATCACAGTAGTGGTTCCACACATTGTTAGGGAGGTCAACTCCAAAAGCCAGTTACTTCAGTCCTCAGAGTTGACTCTGGCCTTCATGTTCCCCTAGGGCACCAATTAAATTTAAGGAATGAGCTTTACCAAGAACCTGAACTTGGGAATTAGCTTCCATATACTGCCTATTTTCATGCCCTGCACAGAGCAGATGCCAGGTTATTTGGCCTTAGTGTATTTCTGATGTCTTTTAAAGAGCTTTTATATTTCTCTAGCGGAAATTTTAATTGAAGACACATGATATATGTCTTCTTCAACAAACTGACATTGTTTTAAGTTATGCTGCAACTCTTTTTGACATTTCTCTGAGGTCTGGTAAAATAGTTCTTCAATTATCTATTGCTTTGAATTGTTACAAAGGACCCCTAGGATGAGCACCTGTGTGATTTGGTATCTGAAGGCAGGTTACTCATTTGCATACAGCCAGATGTCTCCACATAGGTGAATTATTAGGGGACATTAGTCTGAACTACACCATGCCCAAGCCACCCTGTCCTATTTCTCAGAACTACTTCCTCTCTCTGAGCTAGCTATACCACTTTCAGTTCTGGGCTTGCTATGGCAATAGACTGTGAAATAAAGTCTAGCCTAACCACATGTGCTACTGTACAAGGTGGATATACACAGAAGCACTTTAATTATTTGTCTCCAGACTCAGGTACCTACAAGATTGGCAGACAATTGTGGTTTGAATGCTTTGCATTAAAGAATAGTCAAAGGGAAAGAAAATCTCCTGGCAGTACAAGAGAATTTAGACTGAGTTTTTTGCTGTATTTTCATGTAATGACAGCACTGAACCATAATGACACCCATGTGATGATCCTTATCAATTCCAACAGCTGATTCTTCCAGTGGTGGTGTTTGCTGTTCTTTTTTAAAGAGGGATGTGACCAGACTGGAGTGGAGAAGGAGAGGCCTTCCTAGCAGAGCACTTTATCAAGCAATCACTTGCTGATTGATCAGAGGAGGAGTGTAAAGTCTTTAGACTGGCACTTTTTCCTTGACTGTGACCTTACAGAACCAGAGGCCCATCAGAAAAATCTCACTCAGAAAGGAACTTTCTCACTTTTCTGTGGTGTTTTTACTTTGTTTTGTGCAGACGTCTACTTCTCCTGCCAAATTCTCCGGCTTTGTGCACAAGACAAAAAGGATGATATGGATCTGAGGGAGCTGTACTCTACAGTAGTTAGCTGAAGGGCTAACTGGAGTATTTTAGAGGCCAAAATGTCCTACATGACACAGGTCTGTTGTGAAGGAAAACAGAACTTGATACACTTCTAACCGAACCTGTTTTTTTACAGTAAGTGGAACAGTGTGTACACCGGAACAGGCTGCCTAGAGAGGCCGTGGATGCCTCATCACAAGTGGTAAGGCCAGGCTGGTTTGGGCTCTAAGCAACCTGATCTAGGAAAATATTTTGCTGCCCATGGCTGGGGAGGTTGGACTGGATGATCTTCAAAGGTTTCCTCCAACCCAAACCATTCCATGAGTCTGGGATTTATGAAAAAGTATTTCAACCTCCCAGGTAATGTGCCAGAGAGTTCCCAATAAAAATAAGCCATGTTCATTTCCTGAGTATTAACTGATCCAAAGAATAAATGTAACAAATGTATCTGTCTGTGTATAGAGATAAGCAAATAGATTATGTTTTAAGTCCAGAGTTTTCATGAGGACTTTTTCCTCTGGAAGAATAGCATCAATAAAACTTTCAAACTAAGGATCATTTAAAAAAAAATTTTAAATAAAATAAAAAACAAACAAAAAACCAAACCCCAAACACTTAAAAACACCAATAGAGGCTTACATTTCAGAATTAACCTTTTAACCCTTTTTTTAACTTCAGAAAAATTACATAAAGGACCAAATCTTTCTTTGTTTGGCAACACATGAGATGATGCTAAACACAAGAGCTGTTGTCCAGAGATGAGGGAGAGAGTGGAAAAGGGGAAAGACAAGGAGAAGTGGAAAGGGGAAAAAGTGGAAACACTTAGAGATGAGCCAGGAGGCATCTTGCTGGTTTTTTTTTTTTCCTGTTCTGAGCCTGATCTGGCTTTCCTGAAGACAAACTAGAGAGAGTCACATAAAAGCAAGAGATAACAAATGTTGCCTCTGTTTCTGGTGCAACTTTCTGCTGAAGAATGACAGATGCATGCAAAGCCTTATCAGACACAGACGTATACAAAAGCATCAGGTTGTTTAAAGTTCTTCTTTTAGTTGCCTTTTTGGCCAAAGACTTAGAATAACATTGGAAAGGATTCAAGCTTAGTCAGCTGAACCAGACTTTCATTAAAAACATAAACAACCAGATAAGAAACAAGAAGAAAGAAGACAAGGAAATTGAAAAAAGGGATATTCAGGAAAGACACAGTGGATGTGATCTAACCAGATTCTGGCTGTCTGAGCAGGTGACACCACTGGGCTTCTGAAATTACAGGGTTGTCACTGTGGGTTCCACAACCCTAAAAGTGGGAATGTGGCAGTCACCACAGTAAAGCTTATTCCTTTCAGTCCATCTGCTTTCCTGTCATTGATATTTACAGCCCCACAAATGCAGATAGGCCCAGTCACCCAAGCTTTCATTATTAGACCCAGCATGCAGCACATAAAATTTTGTTCATTAATTCCCAATTGCACATTTGTATTATTTATCAAACACAGCCTTTGGGGGATAGTAATGAGAATCTTGAGGTTTGCTAATCTCATCCTTTTTTCTTTAACCCTTTCTTTACTTGTATGAACAATTTTGGAAAATGGCTTGACTCTGCTTTTTTGTTCTATTTTGGAGACTTGAAATAAAAAACTCCCATCACTGTGCCCTCACCTTCTATAAATCTTTCTCACAGTTAGCAAAAAGAGCTAAAATACATGTTGCTAAAGAAGTATTACTATATTTCTGTATACTAAGCCATCAGTGCCATTTGCCTTCGTTCCTGTACCACGAGCGTCCACTTACCTCCTTCTGTGAACTCCTCCCTCTTACCTTCCTTCTGAAATCAGTAAGTATCATTTTTCATTGGTTCAACTTTAAAAAGATTTAAAGGACAGGAATGTAGAAAACTCTTGTCAACATGGTTTTGGGAAAACAGCCCTTGTCAAATACCTGAATTACTTCTAAAATTATGTTACAACTTTGAATAAGTGTGTCATAGCTCCACAATTATCTTTGACTTCTATAGATCTATTAAATTAATACATTACCTTGATCTGAAAATTGGTTCTATATAACATAAATAGACAATTAGGCAGAAAGCAAATTCTCAAAAACATCATTGCCACTGAGGAGCATCAGTAAAAAAATCACTATTCAAATCTTGTTTTCAAAAGTGGTGAAGGAGGAAATTGCAATTCCAGGGACAAAGACTGAAAAAGCAGCAAACAGTAATAAAGAACAGAGCAGACAAAACCCTCTGACTGGCTGGTAACCTGAGCCCATTCAAAAAATTGGGATAGCCAAAGGATATTCTACCTTTTTAAAAAGATGAAGGGAAGGCTAGCCTTATTGAATAAGGGAAAGGATACAAGAAAAGATTGAGGGTATGACAGACCAAAACTGTAACAACAAAACCCAGCTAGGGGAAAGATTAACAGGTAATAATAATAATAATAATAATAACTGATTAAGCACTATAGATACTGACGAGTGAAGATGGAAATACTCTGTGGGGTTTGGAGCTTATTTTTAAAAAGAATGTTGACAAACTGGAAAAGATAAAGCAACTAAATTATTTGAGAGCTGGAGTGAAAAACATAAGAAGCCTGGTCTCTTATAGCTTATCAAAATGATGACCAAAGAGTGGCTAGGTAAGCATTTCAAAGGAAAAAACTACTGAGTTTTTAATTCTACAGTGAAAAACCTATCAAGAATCACTGATGGAAGATAAAAAATGAAGGAAGGGAAAGAAAAGGGGGATGAGGAGGGAAAAATGGAAGGATGAAGGGAGGAACAAGGGTTGGGTGGCAGGGAGGCAGGTAAACCCTAGAACCATGTTTAAAAAAGCAAGTAGCTAACCACTGAAACAAATTACCAAATGAAAAGGTTTCCTCTTCATCATTTGAGTTTCCAAACTAAGTCTATATGCCTTCTTAAACATGGGTTTCAGTGGAAAACAAAACATCTGTTCATAAAGAAACAATTATCACTTCAATATATGGTATCCTTAACCATCTGTGACATGGGAAGCTACTTGAAATGATCTAAGGACCTCTCCTGTCCTGTAAGGCATTTGTAAATAGTTGTTGGTAGTTTTGAGATCAGTGGTTAAGTAAAATTTGCTCAAAATGTTGTATTAGGCACTATTTTCACCTAGTTGAAATTTTGCCATACATAAGCTGTACAAAAAAAACCCCATATGAACAAAGTACATGCTTCATGGCTCCTTTCTTTACAGTCACTTCATGCACAGCAAAAATTGTCTGGTGTTTTCTATGAGATGAAACGGTGAGGAAGCCTGATGCCTTTATGGTCTAGGGCAGAAGTTTGAAATATGGCACAGAAAAACTGTTTTCTGCTGGCCCCAAAATATTTATGTTTGACCAAGTTGTACTGAGAATCACCATTTGCATTTTGCTTATATGGCAGACAGGAAAAGTCTAATTTCCAAGAGAAAAGGCAAATTTAATCCTACTAATGATCCCTTTTTGGTTTTTTCCTGGAGTTTCATCTTCTAGACTGTTAATCACTCCCTCACGAGACATGTTCAGAGCTTGAACAGTATAGTTTGGATGAGGCTTTTCTGATGTTGCCTTTCCAGGACACTATGTTGGGTGTTGGCAGCAACATTTTGGCAGAGGGGTGGCCTCAGTGAGGAGAAGCCGGAGCCTGCCCTGTACCAGACATGGCCAATTTCAGCCATCTCAGAAAGAATCACTGCAGGGCACAGCACAGCCCGTCAGCCAACCTGCTCGCCCCTCTGCAATAACTTATTTAAGAAAGGGTAGGAAATGCCAGACAGGCAATGAGGGAACTAAAAGTGTGGAAAAGAGCTGAAGTTACATCAAGTGTCTTCATCATGACCCACGAGTTTACTCACTCCTGTTATTCCTATTTTCCCTGAGGGCTGGGGCTGAGTGTCTGGTTGGGAGTTTTGAGTATTATGGTAACCAGCATCAGAAGGGAGCCTGAGGAGCAACTCAGTATCAGGGCAAGGTCAAGACACATCCTTTTCCTTACTCTTTCCTGAGAGGCACAGCAGAACATGCAGTGTACAGTCTCTTTCACAGCATGCAGATAAGAGGACATGGCTAAGTCAACACTCACAAACTAAACTGCTGGCCAGGGCCAAGAAATGCTCCTCCACATAATGCTAGGCCATAATTCAGGCATTGGCATACCACTCCCAAGAGGCAAACTGTGTGAGCTGACCCATTTTGGCAAAAAAGACAGTATGGACATAGTCTGTTCCATACCAGTTAACCTCAGTGTCAGAGGCCAACCCTGCACACACTGACTTTGCAATCAATGATGCACACATGCTGTCCTCAGGTTTCAGTCCAGGTGAACAAACATGTCTTTGCATTTACATGGTTAATAAAGTTGACCACATACTTGCCCAGTATTAACCAACATATTACTTGGAACTGACCTTGTCTCTTAAATTTTAATGTTCTTGAGCAAAAAGTATTTTTCATTTTTCTAAGCACTGCATACTGTTCTTGTCAATTTCAATGAGTTGTTTAATTATCAATTTAAAATATCTCTATTTTCAGAGTACAAATTTGATTTATTATAACTATGCCAAGTAAAATTAATGCATGTATCTGTGGTATACAATTTTAAATGTTGCAGTGCCTTGAGACCTTGAGAAAGACCATATGTGGTTGCTTTAAAAAGCATTTCTGGAATGGGAAGAATTTAAACAATCAGTGTACACAAATAAGTAGTTGCAAGTAACCAAAACAGAGTTCTCTACTCATAAGAGCTAATATCTATGACTGTTCCTATCACCATTCCTGGAGCCAAAAGTTACAAAACTAGATTTCCTAACTTGACTTATTCATGGATAAATAAAAAGAACCCAGGCCTCTTTTTTTGTTTTCCTTTTCTTTTCTTTTTTCTCAAAATGAATAAAGTCGTTTGTTCCCATCTTCCATACTTCTCCCAGCTGAGCAGCTTATTGTACTACCAATGGAATGCAACAGATTGTGAAAGAGTCAAGGAGACTTGAAAATAGATTTGTTCAGCCATACCCTGCAAACAGCACATCTGTTATTGACAGAGTGAAAATAGAGTCTGCAAGGAGTTAGTACTACATGTAATTCAGACTCAAGAACAGAATTCTTGCCTAGATTTTACTTTCTTATTTTACTTAGGTAAAATTGGGTCTGCTTCACTACAACTGCCATAAGTAGACACAGAGGGCCTGTTTTAAAGGTTCCTAGGCAATGAAAGACACGATTCAAAATCATATATTACACTTCATTCCACATCAACAGCTCAATCCATTGGGTCATTAAGGTTATCAAGTCTCAGTGGACATGCCTTATTTTTTCACCTGGAAATGTTACATTAGAAGAAATTGAGCTTTTTAGCTCTGCTCTGATTTCTGGAGAGTTCAGCATTCTGTGCAGTCAGTGTGTAAATTATTTTGATGCAATCTGGGAATCTAGGGTCCCCTCCTGCATGCATCCAAGAAATCCATTGAAAGAGCTACAGCATTTGTGAGAAATATCAGAATCCAAGCTATCCATAACAGCAGTAATTTGAGTCCTGAGATGAAGTCCTAATTCATATCACCTAATCTCCGCTATTTAAAAGTTTCTCTTCAGCCTTTACTCTCCTATGGTCCCTTTACAACTGGGAGGGAGGACAGAGCATGTCCAATGGATGACAGAAATTCACAGTGGTATGATCAGGTATTAGGATAGACTGGACATCAGTTTCTGCACAGCTCAAGTTAGGTAAAAAAATTTGCAGATTTTGCATACAGCCATTTTGCACTCTGGACATTTGCATTCCATATAGTTCATATTTGCATTTTTTGCACAGACCCTTCTGCTTCCAGAATGCAGTCTTTGAACAGGCACCTGCTCAATATATTTTCCTAATCTGTTCAGAAAGCACATTTCTTGCCCAGATCTTCTTGGCTACACAACACCCAAAACCACACTGAGTTGGGTTGTTCCTTTTCTCATTACTGAAACCATTGGCATTTTTGAGAGGAGAAGCCATTAAGGTATGTTTAGGTGTTCAGCAACTTGCTAATGGAAGACAAAGCTCTTGTCTCCAAACTAAGCAGCCATCACAGTTTGTTACCAACTGATGGCATAATGCTGTTCCCCACCACCAAGTGTCCAGTCAAACACAGAACTAAAACAAACACCTGTGAAAGAAAGCTGAATACAGGCAGTTTGGAATGGTCTGTCCTCCCAAAAAACTATATCTGATTTGTGTGAGTGTCTGCACAGTTGCCTGTAGAAAGTTGCTCCACTTCTATAGATCAGACAGGGAACTTAAATTGCCTGTTAGGCTCTTTTTAGGGGAATCACATTTGTCCACAATTCTCAGGCCAGTACTGGCCTGGCAGAGATCTGCTAAAATGACCTGTTAAGACCTGGAGAAGATTTTTTTTATTATTAAAAAAATTATATTTCTTTTGAATGTAAATGAATTGAAACCACAGCCAGCCTTCAAAGAGAAAGCAGGGTAATTACATTGCTACAAGGCAGTAGCTCAATTACTGGTGTAAAGGAATATTCAGACATGTAACTATCCCAAAGGTAATGTTATTATCAGGTTATATGTGATACAGATGCTATTGCTTCCTAGGCTTACTGCATTCTCCTTTCATATAGCCTTCTTGCATTCCCATTTTTACTGACTTACTTACATCAGGATTTTCACTCACTTCAGAAATTAATCACCTGCAAGGCTAAATACAAGTCCCAGGGTGAGGGGGTGGAGAAAGAGACTTTCCAGAGCACAGTTGCCCCTGATCTTGTGATCAAGAACATTTTTCCTTCCCTACACATAAATTTTATTTAAAACTGGCACCTAAACTGATATTGTGAGGTCTTTTCCAACCTTAAGCATCATTTGCTCCTAACGCACAAACTGAAAGTTTTACAGTAATAATGTTTCTGCCATCTCTCTGGTGTGGCATTTCCAGTCTTGGATGCAATACTGTCAGGTAAACAACTACCACCTGCTTTCTTCTGTAATGTGTTCACAGTAGTTTATAATTCTTTCTTCTACTACTTACCAGATATATATACATACACATATATATATATACATACATATGTGTAAGTATATTACATACAATATATACATTAAGATATAATATCAATATATTAATATAAAATTGTTATATAATATATACAATAATGTACCATTATTATATTAATATACAACATATTTATTAAGATTACAGCCATGGAAAAACACCCCTGGTAAAACAAAATAACTTAGACCAAAAATACCAAGGACAAAAAGGGTTAGGATACCACTTTTGCTCCATCTGGAAAGTTTTTGTCAATGCATTGTAATATCCTGATTTTCTCCAAACTGGTGTATTTTATTTTCAAAATGACAAAATTCACAGAAAAGTACAGGAAAAGAGCTATTATATCTTCCCAGAAAAAAAATAAAAAACAAAATACAGAACTAGATACCCTCAGTGTAGATTTTAAATTTTTTCTACTACTTTTTTTATGTTCTTTGTAGTTTGACTTTCTGGATTGATAAAAACCATTCTGTTCTCTATTCTGTTTTCTTAGGGGAAAAAAATCTCATGTAATTGTTTATCATGAGCTCAGACAGAAGGTAAAGACATCTCAGGCATGATCCTTGTGGGAATGGCTTCATCATATGAACAACCTGAATGAAAGTCTCAACACCACTGAAAGGTGAAAAGCTTTTTTTCTCTCCACTTGCCATGTTACTTTCTTTCTGCTTTGCTCCTTCCCCCTCTTCTCGTCCTCCCTCCTCTCCCTTGCTCCAGCTCTGGGGTTCATCTGAGTGTCAGGTTTTCATGGCCTGTTTTCATGTCAGTATATCAACTGTACAATAAGCTATTATCTATCACAAGAATCATTTTATTCCACATTGGGCAATACTGTATCACTTACTTTATCAGTTACAAAGGGCTCAATGCTGGCGTATTAGGTAGGCAAATCAATCCGTCATCTTAGAATGATTACTGCTTTATTTCCTTTTCTTTCTGTTTAAATGTCACATTGCTCTGAGTGCTTTCATTGCATACTTCAGTGATTGCTTCAGCACAGGGCTCACTGCAACAGCAGGACCGTGGTAACTTCACCAGGGCAACTAAATCAGGAACATGGCTTCCTTTGCTAAAAATACAATCAACAGGGAGAAAATCAGGGATATTCAAAGAGAGATTCAACCCCTCTACTGTCTAACTTGTCCTGCAAGTACAGCTCTTCCTCTTCTGTCGCAGTAGGAACCCACACCAGCTGTATTGCTCTGAGACATTTACACCAAGCTCCAAGGTTCACCGAGACCAATCATATCATGTACTTGGCATGAGAGGAAACAATTTGGGAGGCTGAAAACCAGTGCACAGTAGCTGGCAACCTGATTTTGCCACTGCTATGCCTGGGCAATCAACCTTATACCTGAAGGGCTCTTGTTCCAGTTTCTCAAAAACGCTTTGAAACAGATTGAGTGAGAAGAAATACGTTTTAAATGTTCAGAGCAGCAGAGCCTGGGCCCTGTATTAATAATAGAAGAGGATATAAGAAGCAATTGCCATAAACTCAGCTTCTGGCTTTCAGGTGTCTCTACAGAGCACTGATGTCAGACCAGCTCACACTGCTCATCTATACACCATCTAGAACCTTCTGTTTTGACAAGGATTTTCTTAGGAGAGGAAAAGAGTAACATGCATGTTGCAACATCTGCCAATTTAGGGATGAGAGAGCAGATGCAGAGATATGAATCACTATGTCCAGAGGGTATGTGTCAGAGTGATATGCAAACCTCAGCTAGCTCCTCTTGCATTGCAGATGAACCCTGAGTCATGCATGGGGCAAGTTCTGTGTCCCCAAAGAACCCATGACAATGCACTGGTGGTTGGCCTTGCAGACAAGGTTGCATTTTTAGACACAAATGAAAACTTTATCCTAAAGCAGAAAGGAAACTGCAAACAAGTGGGTTTATTTCTCCAATTTTTCATGCAACAACAACAACAACATTGTTTTGTGTTTGTGTGTAGCAAAGACTTCTGTGAGGACACATAAAACTGGAACTGGGAGATCTAACACCTCTCATTCTGGGTAGAGTGACCAGAGATCATCCAGGCATGCCAGTATAGAAATAGCTCCTTGTTAATGAGGTGAACTGCAATCAAGCACGTTCATTTTGTGAAAACCTCCAGGCCTAAAAGAGGCCAGACAGTACCAGTAGGTGTTGCTGCTGAATACTTCTAGGGTAGGAAGAGCCATGGGGAAGAGGTACTACTCAGTCCAGAGTGAGAGCTGCCTGCGAACCCACATCTAATTAAGACTAATGAAAGCAAACAATGCTCTCTCCAATCAATAATTACACCTATCTTAAAGGCTCGTACAGTCAAAATAGGCCCAAAATAGGCCATATGCCTTTTTTTTGGTTTTTCTGTTTTGTTTTTTGTCTTTTTTTTTTTTTTCCTTAGGTTAAAAGGTGTTTATTCTTCTTTGTTGCAAGGCACCTCTCTGGCTGTGTTTCCAAAGGCCTAGAAGATCAGGGAGATCAGGGAGGATTGGAAGGGCTTTGAAGTGAAGCCAGATATATCACAGAAGCTGTGTGTTGCTTGGACCAGAAGCTCCAGAGTCTATACCTAGAAGAAACTGCATCTTTATTCTTAAAGCTGAAGAGACAGTTTTAAGCTGACAGACTCACTGCTGCTTAAGTGCTGTCTAAGAAACATATGTCCATTCTTTGATCAATGAAAGCACCTCTGCTAGGAGGAGTCAGTGGGCAGATGGGCTGAGCTCCAGCCATGCCTCCTTCTCAACTTCCAAATAAATTTTTCTGAATAGTCAAAGTGAGAACAGGGCCATGACTGTTTCACCATAAAGATATGCTCTCCCTGAACAGCCACTTCTAGCACTGCTTAGGTAGGTGTAATACCAGCTCAGTAATTAGCAACTGCACCCTCAGCAACTGCAGTTGTTTGCTTGATAAAACAGCCGAGTCACCAGGATTGTGAACTCTTGTGTCCTGGAGGACATCAGCCCAAACTTATTCAAGGAAATAAACTGATGGCTATTAAGGGTGTTCATAGCAAAGGCGTGCAGAGAAGACCATGAGTAAGAAACTATTTCCCTAACCAAGTGTTAAAAGCACACACCTGGGAAGCAAAGTGGTTGGAATTCAGTCCCTACTCCAGTGGCTTTGAAAGAACTCTGAGCAAAACCAGAGCAGCAAAACAACAAAGGCTTTGTCCTGATTGGCCTGTAGCTCAGGCACTAGTTCAGTTTCCTTCTCAAAAGTAGGTAGAAAGGATCTGAACTCAGATTTCATTCCTTTCGTGACAACTGATGTATACACAAAGGATATCACTACTGCTGCTCCCACTCTGTGACTTGATTTTACCAGATCTATTCAGAAACAAATCAAAACAAGGTTATAATCTATTTTCGTGGTTTATTTTGACAAAAACCTGTCCGTGCTGGATAAGCCTTTGTATGCAGTCTGGTCCTTTCACCTCAGGGAGGGTACAAGTTGAACAGCAGAGAAGATAGCAGTGAAGATGGTCCAAGGTAACAGTTTCTGTATAAGAGAAAACCAAATGGATGAGGAGTCTCCAGGTATGAAAAAGACAAATGAGGAAGGCTACAAACAATGAAAGGTGCCAAAGAGGTGACGAGGTAATGACTATTCACTGTGTCACACCACACAAAACCTACAGGGCAGCCACTGAAATTATTAGGTGTCAAATTAGGAAGAGAGAGTAGGTATTTCTTCACACAATGCATAATTATATTGTCTCAGGCTTCTGCGCAGGCCAAAAGTGTTTCATAAAGTCAAAAAGTCAGAGAAATTCAGGGAAGGCTGGTCCACGTGTAAAAATTAGTATTTTTTTTTTTTTAAGTAGTCTTAATTCAACCTCTGGCTCAGGAAAGCAGGGCAGAAGAGATCATTATCCACATTCTTTGTTCACTGTTCTTGTGCTTTCTCTGAGCATTACAGCTGCAGTGCCACAGTGACAGGCCAGCTACTGGGCTAAATTCTATGTACAGTGATGTGAAGGTTCTTAGTCTGATGTTAATTTTGTTTTATTTTTGGCTGAGAAAATCAGGTATGCACACAGCACACAGCACAGACATAGGCTAGAGAGAGATACAGAGAGCACAGGAACCATGCTAACTGTCTGACATCAGTGTCAGGTAAACTCTCTAATTCCCATGTTTTGAATACCCACGCCCTTAAGCTCTATCTACAGATGCGAAAGCATTACATGAAGAGCATTAATTGAGTTCTATCTCTAAAATTACCATGACAAAATATTTATAGTGCAAAAATGAATACAAGTACCATATCTCACACCGAACAATGATACTTCACATTTTCTTCTGCTAGGATATATTACCTTTCTGACAGTGTGCCACTGTTTCTATGCTGTCTCCTGTGTTGTCCCCAATATGTCCTTTCTGACGCATTAAGGAGCAAATTAAGAAGCTTGTTTATTCAAGGGTAAACACTGCCATTCCTTTGCATAACATCCTTGTCTACCTTGGGATGGAATTTGGTCCATCTCCTAGCACTGTACAATACCTTACAACCCAGTCTGGGCTGCTGCCAGAAAACTAATGTCTAAAACCACCAAAGGGAACATCTCAAACTTGTTTGACATTTCTACTAAGATTTCTACTAAGAAAAATCATAAGCTGGGAGAGGTAATGTAGGGACCTGGACTAGTTCTTAGAAGAATTCTTTTTCTTCCTCATGAAGGACCATTAGCTAGTTAGTGCTCAAAATGGCTGGTCTGACTCTCCTGGACTCCATCCTCTCCCAGGCTCTTTACTATGGAACCTATTAGTGAAAGCCCATGGCCAAACATAGCAACCCCCTGCTCCTCTGAGCCCTCAGTGATGCTGAAGCAGCACTGAAATTTTTACAGAATTGAAACCCAGTACAGTGACCTATGCTAAAAGAAATTCTTTTCTGTTATAACAAGTTTGACAAGAGGAAACAAAGTATTTCTTTTTTAACTTTGGAGCTTCTTATACTGTTTCCCCTAACCCTATGAACTGTGGGAGGTTTTGTGCTCTGATGACATAAGCCCAGGCTGCTTCCTGTGGAAAACACACTGAATTTTGCTTCCAAAACAAAAGCTTTTCAGAGGAGCTTGTCTTTTTCCCCAGAAATCAGACAACAGCACCTCTAAAAATCCGATTCAGCATATCTCAACCAGACACCTAAAAGAGATGCAAAAAGACACTTCAGAAGAATTAAGCAAAATGGAGTTTTAAAGAAAACCATTTCTGATAGGTAAAAATATCAGTAGACTGTAGATGTACATCACACACTTGTGGTATTTCTGCCCAGCTATACTAAAGAAAGAGTAACAAAGTAATGAAAAAAATTACATGTATCAGTTTAATTAGACTGATTAATTTTCTCACTTTGAAATAAGTATTAAGCATGGAACAGCACAGACAATTTCCTTTGAAAGCTACTGAGAAAACAGATACTTGTCATCATGGTCTGCTGGAAAAGAAGCTGGAAGAGTACAGGGAAAGCTTGTTCCATGTTCTTGCAAACATTAGGTCTCTTCGCTGCCTGTGGAAGGTGGCAAAGCTTAGCTTTTCTACAGGTTCTTTCATTTTACCATTGGCCTAACATAAAAATGGTCTGAAATGTGGAAGAATAAAAGAAAAAAGGACAAGCAGGAAGCACACACTCTCTGCAGCAGGACACAGCACACACCTGGCTGCTTTTCCCAGGAGCAGGGGGTTCATTCCTGGCAAACTCCCTCGCCTGACAATCGCAGCATGATCCATATGAGGAGTGTGATGGTAACTTGGTGCTGAGTCAAGCTTCAACCTGCAATGCAAATTAAGATGTTGTGAACATGCATGTGCCAGGGGGTAGCAGTTTCCTACCTCCCAGACCCAAGTGAACGATCTTTTCCAGGGTGACCTGTCATCTGGCAGGAAGCTATTTCCCTGCCTGTTCCCAAAATACATCTGATTATTTGAGGAAATGTGGCAGCACCTCTCCATCAGATTAATTCAAAGGACAATACTAATTTATTCAGTAACTAACCCATATTCTGGGTTTAAAAACAGAAAATGAAGTCGGCCACAACAGTGTTACATTTCACATCTGGAATGTGTGTTGCAGCTGCACTTCAGTCTCAAGGCAATTATTTCCATCCCAAACCCAGTTGCTGTAAATAAATCTAATTAATTAGAACATTTTTCCTGTGTCTTTACAGAAAAAGATTCAGTATTTCAGCAGAACCATAACCACCAGAAGTAGATTCTTGCTGCTGTTCTGCTCAGTTGTCCTAATTTATAAGAAATGTTCTGCAGTTAAACCTCCATCTATTTCCCACCCACACAAACTCAGATTTAACTCAGATTTCTGACATTAAATCACTTCTATCAGAAAGTCTGCATCACTTCCCCGAAGCCTTAGTTTAATGCTAACAAAATTAAAACTACTGCATTCTGGAACATTTCAACACTGCTATTTTACTTCCATTTCTCATTTTTTCTTCTCCAATGAGCAGCACACAACTTCCAAAAGTATCACAAACACTAAAATAAATTGTGCACACTTCCCAAATTCCCTGGCTAGAATTCCCCTCCAGATGAGACAGCAAAAATACTGCCAGTTACTAACTATTACCAGTGGACATTGTCATAAACCAGTAGACTAAACAGCTTCTTGCATTCCTAGGAAACTATTCCCTCTCTCCTGGCGGACTGAAAAATAGACACTACTAAGACTATACTGCTCAAGTGCAGTTATTTTCAGTTAGAAGATTTGTTATTCAACCAAAATATCGAATAACAATTATTTCAAAATTACTGTAAAATGTCACACACAACTAAAATTTGTTCAAAGTAGGTTAAAAATGCTTTTATTGCAATTTGCTGCCTTTTGTAATGCAATTGCAACACAAAATACCTGTCGTATTGTAATTGTATTTTTAAAAACCCACAAAGAAAGAAACAGTTTGGTGGTGGAGACTCCAGGTCAATCGTACGGTGTGGGTTTCTTTTAGCTGTGCTGATTCCCTAACCACGCCCTGTCAGCCGCTACCCGGGCACCACACGCTACGGATCGTCAGGTTTGGCCCAAGGGCGCCCGGGGCCTGCAGCCAGCCCTGCGGGGGCGGGAAATCTCTGCCTGGAAATCTCCGGGCACTCGCCTGCACTTGTCAAAATCCTAAACGCTTAAAAAGGAAATAAACAGGGACGCTGTGGGCAAGTTTGGCGAGGCGGCCCAGGCCGGCCCGGGACCGCTCAGTGCCCCCGGCCCTGCGGGCGCCATCGCGGCGCGGCGGCTCCTCCGGCTGGC